>PPLR02000023.1:0-184378 GCA_003706535.2 Teunomyces kruisii
GTAAGACTGCTATCTTCCGTTCTGCCCACCAGTATGTTGACAGGGAGAACCCATTGAAGGGTCCAAGATTTGTCGAAAGAGAACATCCCCTTGTTAGAACTCATCCAGCTACCGGTTGGAAGTCCTTGTACGTCAACCGTTCCATGACCCTTAGAATTGTCGGTTTGGAACCAGCCGAATCTGACCTTATCTTGAACTACTTATACAGTGTGTATGAAAAGAACTTGGATATCCAAGTTAGATTCAACTGGAAGCCAACCAAGAAGGGTTTGGGTACATCTGCCATTTGGGACAACAGAATTTCGCAGCACAATGCTGTGTGGGACCACGAAGGTAAGGAACCTAGACACGGTACCCGTGTTACCTCGTTGGCCGAGATCCCATTCTTTGATCCGGAATCAAAGTCTCAGAGAGAAGCTTTGGGCTTGAGCTTGGATTAGTTCTTGCACGGCCAGCACCGTATTGAATACTAGTGTACGAATAAAAATACGCGTATTGTTGCAAGTGTAGAAAAAGTTGTTTGTTTTTTTGACCAGTTGAAATGAGGAGAAACAGGCACACCTAAATTTAACTATTTTAGTGTGGACATCAAACCGGGTGACATAATGGTGAGGGTAATTGCACCGAATTCCAGGTTGGCAAAAGCAAAGCCTTCAAAAAAAGGAGTGCAAGGAGTTTAATCCATGACGCCTTCGACTCAACACCCGCTTATACATAGACAGTAATACAAAATTAATACAAAATATACAGGATTCAAACAAGCTTCTTAACTGATCAGGCGTGTTTTCTCAGCTTTGTTGCATTGGATCTTTTTTTCCCGCCCCAACTCTCGGCCGTCAAAAAACGATTCGGTCGCTAAGTCCTCGTTCGTGCCACTACCAAAAATCAAATTTTCAAATAACCGACACAGAAGGGAGACGACAATAACAAGCCTCGGGGTGAGACGGTATCATTACAGGAGAAGCTTTAAGAACCACTTCTTCATCATCAACACCTATTAACAAGATTTATTCATATCTTGAACGGCAACGTATCCACTTTGCACTGTTTTGACAGATTCAACTGTACACATCATCATCGTCCAAAACTCACCGCCCACCAATCCAACACAGGCTATATTAACGCCAGATAGAGCTTATAGATAAAGCCAACACACAACTTACACTGCTGTTGACATATAAAAGAGTTTGATTACAACATGTCTAACCGTGCCCAGATCTCGTCGTCGTCGCCAGCAGCGATCGCTGCCGCCACCGCCTCCCACAACCAACCAGCCAACTCTTCCAACTCCAACTCGTCTGTGGTTGGTCTCCATTATAAGATAGGCAAGAAAATAGGTGAAGGTTCTTTTGGTGTTATTTTCGAAGGAACCAACATCATTAACGGAGTGCCTGTTGCCATCAAGTTTGAACCTCGCAAGACCGAAGCTCCCCAACTCAGAGACGAATACCGTACTTACAAACACTTGCAAGGATCTGAGGGCATTCCTAACGCCTACTACTTTGGCCAAGAAGGGTTACACAACATCTTAGTCATTGATCTTTTGGGACCTTCTCTCGAGGATTTGTTTGACTGGTGTGGTCGTCGCTTCTCAGTCAAGACTGTTGTTCAGATCGCCATCCAGATGTTGAATCTTGTTGAAGAAGTTCACCGCCATGACTTGATTTACAGAGATATCAAACCAGATAACTTCTTGATTGGTCGTCAAAGCCTTCCAGACGAAAACCACGTCCACTTGATTGACTTTGGTATGGCCAAACAATACCGTGATCCAAGAACCAAACAGCATATTCCTTACAGAGAAAAGAAGTCCTTGAGTGGAACGGCTCGTTATATGTCGATCAACACCCACTTGGGAAGAGAACAATCCAGAAGAGATGACTTGGAAGCTTTGGGTCATGTTTTCTTTTACTTCTTGAGAGGTCAGTTGCCATGGCAAGGATTGAAGGCACCTACAAATAAGCAAAAATATGAGAAGATTGGCGATAAGAAGAGAACTACTCCAGCTGTAACGCTTTGTGACGGATTACCAAGGCAATTTGCCGAGTACTTGGATAACGTACGGAGCTTACCATTTGATGCTGAGCCTGCCTACGAAGAGTACCGTATGTTGCTCTTATCTGCATTGGACGATTTGGGTCAATCTTGTGACGGTGACTACGACTGGTTGCATCTCAATGGCGGTAAAGGATGGGATTCTTCCATTAACAAGAAGCCCAACTTACACGGATATGGCCATCCAAACCCACCAAATGAGAGAGACAGACGTCACCGTGATCAGAGACGCAGACAACAACAACAGCAACAACAAACAACTACTCCACCATCCCAACAACAGTTGACCGCTGCACAATTACATCAGCAGAAGCTCCAGCACTTGGTCAACCGCCCATTACCACCGATCAAGCAGGAATCTCAAAGCCAGGGCATTCCTCACTCTGTTACCAACAACAATATCAATGGAAACAATGGCGACTTGTTGACCAACCAGCCTAAGAGCCAACCTAAATTTGAAGCTGGACATGATGGTCATCAATACGAACAACAGCACATTGAAGAAGAGGAGAAGGGATTCTGGAGTAAGATGTGTTGTTCGTGATAAATCTGACTCCGTACATTTCGATATGAGAGTGTCACTTTCTTCATTGAGAGAATGCCTATTCGTTAAAATTCATTTCTATTTCTTTCTAACAGCAGTCCATTGCGTCTGTGCTTAATCAGAATATACAATCAATATATAATCTTAATTCTTCAACTATCGGCGGAAAGAATAGCTCCAGTAGCACGAGCATACTCGGCATCAGACACTTCCATCTCTTTATAAGTGTTGGCCAAATACTCCTCTATTTGGCGCAAGGCTCTCGTTGTGTCTTCCTTTTGGAATACGCCGTTAGAATTTCGGGACTGCTCGTTAACCTTATCGAGACGTTCCTTAAGAACCTGGACCCGGTAATCGATCCATTGAGAGTAGAAATCGTTGTACCGTGAACCGTAGTTTATCTCGGGCTTGACGGTACTAAGAACCGATAAATCCTTCTTGGTGGGGTCCTTTGCACGGTAAGATGTTACCATCGTTATTCTTTCAGAAATTCCCGCTGGGGACGGGGCAATGTGCTCGATTAGCCGACCCTGAAGAACAGCAGCCGAACCCATCTGAGGACCTGGAACAACAGCTATGCGCGAGGAAGGTTTGTCTTCATCATCATCGTATCTTGCAGCCAAATTCTCACCCATACGTAGCGAAGTTTCTCCACCAATCATTTCTGTAGTATCAGAGAGCATGAGTACACAGACAAACGGATAACTATCATAGTGCCATCCAACGACAGCTGGAATATTGTCCCCCTCAGGATCCAGTGAACGGGAATGTTGGATGCGTTCCTTTTCTGCCTGTTCTGGGTCTTTCATGGATACGTTGAGATGGGCAATTTCATAGTCCATTACAACTTCAAGTTCAACACCTGCCATCATGCTGACAAGCTCAATGGTTTTGGGGTGAGTCCAGCACTGGTATGTAAAAGGTGCCGTGATTTGGTAATCGTTTTTAACGTAACCTCTCATGGCGACATCCATTCCCGAGGTCGAACTATAAGAAAACCGGGCAAATTCTAAAAACAACTGCTTTTGCAAAACTTCCTGACGCATGATATCAATAGCTTCTTTAGTAAAAAGTGGGAATGGGTCACTGACACCAATGGGCGAGATCTGGTTCTTGTTCGTCAATCCTAGCTCCTCCATGGTCAACCGACGGGTATTTTGAAACCGGTTCTTGATAGCCGGGCTTGTATAATATTGGAGGTGTTTTTCCGGGTTGAACTGAACTAAGTCGGTACTTTCAAGCCCCGTGAGAGCACTGGCTTCTGTGTACTTAGCACCCAAGTGGGCGAGGTACATCGATTCCGGAATCAGTTTGTGAGTGTTTCCTTCGGTTATTGTCCGAATAACGTCGGGGTGTGGCATCCTAGTGTTTTGTTATTCTTGTTGATTCCAGGGTTCCAAGGGATTGCCCGTTTCTCCTTTAAATAGTTGAAACTCTTATCTGAGCTGCAAAATCCAGATAAGTCCTCCTTCCTATTTCGTGCATTTGATGCGAAATTTTCGGGGCCGATACCCATTTCTGGGAAAGTACCGCTGTAGCGATTATAGTGGAACGACTTTTCTGTCTTTTTGCGTCCAGGGCTTTATAATCGAAGAAAAAGCTTACGGATTCGTCTGAAGGCAGGTTCGGGAATGCGGATTGGATTTTTGTTCCTTATTTGAAGATGGAAAAGATAGCGAGGCTACCAAGGTTTTTAATTACAAGAAAATGGAATACAGAAGAACACAGTGGAAGCACATAAATGAGTCTTGTAGAAATTCTTCGTAATTATTTTGCTCATAGTACGGTTTTTACCCAAGAATAGTCGAGGTTCCATGGGTTTCTATAGTCGGGAACCAGGGCTTTGGCGCGGGGTTTGACTCTTTTTCGGCAGTTGCCCAAATCGGGAAGAATATTTCGGCAGATGTCAAATGACTATATATAAATTCTCAAATGCCACAGATCACCGATACAATTATCAGTTTAATCAGTTAATTACAATGTCTCACTCACACAAGCAAGCCATTAAGGCCAACAATGATCACTTCACTAAGCAGACCAACGAATATGAGCTTAGGGAGTCCTCTAAGACGCTTGCCTATGTTTGCGCCAAGCACTTGCTCGAGTTTGACATTACTGGTACGAGAAAACCGGCGACTGAAGTTGAAGGAGACGAGGAGAAACCAGTAATGGGATTCTCTCAATCCAGTTTGCCTGATCCTCTGACATACGAACAAAAATTCCCCAACGGTTTGTTCAAGAAGGGCGCCAGATTGTTAGATTTTGCCTGTGGTCCCGGCATTGTGACCCTGAAATTGGCTCCATACGTTGGGGAATCTACCGAAATTGTTGGTGTTGATATCAATGACGGTTTTTTAAAATTATTTGGCGACAAAATCGGCCCCAATGCCCGTCCTTACAATTATGACATTTTGGACCCCGAAGTTGCCGAAGAATTAGAAACCAAGTTGGGAGGCAAGTTCGATATCATCATTTGTACCATTTCGTACCATCATTTTGAGAGCTACCGTGAAATGACCCAGAAGTTGTCTACATTCTTGGCTCCTGGCGGAAAGCTTATGGTGATTGATTTTTATGCCGAAAAAGACAGAAGTATCGAAGAAATGAACGGATCCGTCAGACACGCCGGAGGCATAACTGCAGAGGCACTTGCTAAGACATTTAGTGATGCTGGATTGAAAAATGTAACTAGCGAGATTGATATTATCTGTAAGCTCTGGCAGGCTGAAAGTTTTATTAGCAATCACTCACCGGCTAGAATCAGAGAACAGTTGAAGAAGGGTGAATTGCGGACCAAGCACGATCTGGTATTGAATGAAGCCAACTTCTTGATTGAATCAGACCTCATTTTGGCCGTTGGTGAGAAGTAATTGGGTCTTGTTACCTAGATTGTATGTCATACTAGATATATAGAAATTAAAAGTTTAACATTTTCGGTAAATTTCGTCACGGTCGGGTGTAAATTGGAGCATTTTATATCCGAGTCGAGATGGGGAGTTAAAATGTCGCGGTGTCGTGCGAAAACCCAACAACATCATCGGTCACCGATTCAGGTAGTTTACCGCTCATAGTATACGTATTACTAGACTGGAGCAGCACCAAGCAGGTATTGGAAGAAGCAGAATGTCACAGAAGCGTCTCACAAAAGAATACAAGAGCATCACGGCATCGCCACCGCCGTACATCACGGCCAAACCCAACGAAGAGAATATTCTCGAATGGCATTACGTTATCACCGGGCCCCCCAATACACCGTTTGAAAACGGGCAGTACCACGGGATACTCCGGTTCCCCAGCGAGTATCCGTTCAAGCCTCCTGCCATTTCTATCATAACACCCAACGGGCGGTTTGCGTGTAGTACGAGGCTATGTCTCTCGATGAGCGACTACCATCCCGATACGTGGAACCCAGCGTGGAGTGTGGCTACAATCTTGACGGGGCTTTTGAGTTTTATGACGGGAGACGAGAGTACCACGGGCAGCATCACCACCAGCGAAAATGTGAAACGGCGGTTAGCCCGCGACAGCAAGGCGTGGAACTGTAACGAAAATCCTCGTTTCATCAAACAATTCCCCGGCTTAGTGAAACAGAACAAGGCGGACATCGCGGCAGAAAAAGACGTGGCGGTGTTGGAAAAGGCGGTGGAGACGGCGGAGGTTCCGGCGGTGTTGGACTTGGACAAGTTGGACCCCGAGGACCGTGCCCGGTTGTTGGTGGAGGACGACGGGCGCCGCAGTTTCACCTTTGGCATCCGTGGCGTCGTGTGGGTGGTGGTTGTAGGGGTGGTTGGCTATTTAGTGCGCATGCTATAGAGAAGTTAGAAATTCCCACATACTCATTTTGAGGTTTGGGCGAGATGGCGCCAGGTTTTATCCCTGTGTGACGCATGTTTTGTTTACGTTATAAATAGTATAGGGCTCAACCATGGGGACCCGAAATGAATACAAAACCACCGACTATCCTAGCAAACAACAAACCAGCAAAAAACAAATACAAATAACGCAAACATCCACAGCGGTTCTCCTTTTCTCAGTAAACCGTTCCAAAAGTCCACAGCCATCCACCAAGAAAAAAAAACCCCTTCTTCGTAACCTGAATTGTGTGCCTGCATCGACCCAAAAGCTTATTCCTCGTAGTGATCGCCCTTAGACTTTCTACCTGCAGAAAAAGTTCCCCTTACAATTTTTGTTTGATCGCGCAAGATCGTTCACTGAGGTCGCTAATTTTTTTTTTACAGCCCAATCATTTCCACCTTTTGCCCACACCAACGTTTCCTCCATGAGCAACCATCCTTACCGCCAGAAGGTAGCGGCCGTGTCAACCGCTCCATATCCAGTTGACGACTTTGTCGGCACTCCCCACAACAGCCAGCGCAACTCCGCGTCTTCTCCATCCACGGTACCTGGGACCACGGGCTCTTCCGCCTACAACTACCCACCCCTTGACACATCGCTTCAATTCCCCAGAGAATCACAGGGCATTGCCAGATCCCAACAGGGATTCTCCAGCGAGGGCCATCTTCCACGTAGATCACCGGGTCGCGCTGCCACCAGCTCTGAATCATCCCTTCCGGCCTCGTTCCCGTCGCAATACCCGGGCCACAACACCAGAACGCCGCCCCCAGTGTTCCCCAAGGACTTGGCCTCGCCCCCATCAAACCCCCTTCTGGCCACTTCATCTGTCACCAACTTGAATCTCGGCCCCGGCGGCGCTGCCGGTACCAGCACTGCCGCCACTCCCAACAACCACACACGCAGTTCCAGCGGCAGTCCCAACGGCATGGTTGCCGGCCACAACCGTTCAGTGTCTTCCACTTCATCGTTTTTCTATGACAGAGACAACGCCAGCATGGTTGACTTCAGCCAGAACGTCATCCAACAATACCTCGGCAGTGCCAGCACTCTCGTTCCGCGGATCAAGACCATCGAGCTCTACCGCCAAAATGCCAAAAAGAGCAATGATCCAACCGTGCTTTTCCAGTACGCCCAGTACATGTTGCAGACTGCCTTGTTGTTAGAGGAAGAAAGCTCAGAGAACACCACCGTTAAGGACAGACAAAACCTCGCCAACTCCATAAACAACAACACTCCCGGCAACTCCAGCAAGGAAGAACTAAACACTGCATCTCTCAAACGTTCCCTTCTCAAGGAGGCCGTGATTTACCTCAAGAGGCTCTCGGACAAAGGTTATGCTGATGCCCAGTACCTTCTAGCCGACGCTCTCTCTTCGGGTGCCCTCGAAAAGATTGACAACAAAGACGCTTTTATTCTATTCCAGTCTGCTGCAAAACACGGCCACATCGAATCTGCTTACCGCACATCGTACTGCTACGAGGAAGGACTTGGAACCGGCCGTGATGCCAGAAAGGCCGTTGACTACTTGAAAATTGCAGCTGCCAAAAATCACCCAGCTGCCATGTATAAGCTTGGGGTGTACTCGTTCTACGGACGCATGGGCTTACCTTCCAATGTCAACACGAAGAAGAGTGGTATTAAATGGCTCGAAAGGGCTAGTAACATTGCCAATGAGCTTGTTGCTGCTGCCCCTTACGAACTTGCCAAGATCTACTTTAATGGATTCCAGGATATCATTATTGTTGACCAAAAGTACGCCCTCGAGCTCTATTCTCAGGCAGCAGCTCTTGGACACGTCCAGCTGGCGGCACTTCTCGGGCATTACTATGAAGTGGGTGAAATTGTACCTCAAGACAGTAACTTGTCCATTCACTACTACACACAAGCTGCGCTCGGCGGTGATCCTGAATCTATGCTTGCAATGTGTGCATGGTACTTGGTAGGCAGTGAGCCTTTCCTTCCTAAGGACGAGAGTGAAGCGTTCGAATGGGCCAAAAGAGCAGCCTTGTGCAACTTGCCCAAGGCGCAATTTGCCCTTGCCAACTTTTTTGAAAAGGGAATTGGATGTGAAAAAGATGCCAAAGAGGCTCAGGACTGGTTCCGTCGTGCTGCTGAGAATGGAGATGAGAAGAGTCTTGCCAGAATGGCTGACAGAGATGCAGCAGGTAAGTTGAAGAAGAATGTCAGAAAATCGGGTCAAGACAAGAGTACCGAAAAGGATTGTGTCATTTGTTAAAAAGAAAGAGGCGATATTAAAAGAGAAAGTAGAAGTGAGAGGAGCATACCGAAAAGGTGTTCATTCAATTGGTCGCCCAGCGGTAGATATATGATGTATTTAAGGTTCATAGTAATAGCATTCAGGGTTGGTAAATCTTGAACATTTGTTTTGGACACGTGACTGTCCTGATTAGAGAGGTATAGCCGCAACCCTCCCTACCGGTTTAGACAGGTGAAACACGCTGTACCTGAAATTTGCAGGATCAATTACCCCATTGGGAGTTGGCACTGCCCTTTGTGTTGCGAAATCGTGATGTCACGACGACATGTCCTTCCCCGAGGGAAGTATATAAAGTTGGAGAATCCTCAATTGGTTCGGAACACAATTATCCATACAATAAACAATGTCTGCAAACGAATTTTACTCCTCTGGAGACCAAGGTAGATACGACCAAAACAGATCGAACCAAGGCTACGAGGAGCAAGGTAGATACGAACAACAGCAAGGATACCAGGGCCAACAACAGGGTGGCCAACAACATGGAGAAACTGGCGAAAAGGGACTTTTAGCCACAGTTGCTGGTGGTGCAGCCGGTGCCTTTGGTGGTAACAAGTTGGGTGGCCTGAACCACGGTACCTTGGGTGGTATCATTGGTGCTGTTGCAGGTGCAATTGGTGCCAACAAAATTGAGGACCGCTATGAAGAAAACAAGTACGGCCAAAACAACCACGGTGGCTACAACAGTAACAACAATCACCAACAAGGTAGTGGTGGTGGTTTCTTGGGCAACTTGTTGCACAAGGGCGAAGAAAGACTTGAAGGCAGAAATGACTACGGAAGAAACGAATACGGAAGAAACGAAGGCAGAAACGATTTCGGCGGTAACGATTACGGCAGAAACGATTTTGGTGGTAACAACAACTACGGTGGTAACAATAACTACGGTGGAAACAACGAACACGGTCGTCGTGAAGAAAAGCACCATGGTGGACGCCACGGTGAGAACAGACACGAGGGCAGAAACGACGACTACGGAAGAAACGACGGTTATGGCAGAAATGACAACTACGGTAACGATGGCTACAACCAAAACCAGAACCAGGGTGGAAGATGGTAATCAAGTACATGTTATCAAGTGGTATATTATGCTAGATTATTCACCAGTAAGTAATGTATGCTTACCAGTAAAGTATTATATGTATATGCAATAGCAGACGGTGCCAGCGATTGAGTCGTGGCCATTTTTCTATTCCACCTTTTCAGAACCTTCACTCTCAATATTTCTACCTTCCAGCTCGAATCTGCTGATGACATTTGTCGGATTCATTGCAGGGATTCGCGCTGGAGAAACACTTCCAATATACGAATTGCCATTCACGACACGGCTTGCTTGCTTGTTGAGCAATGGCAATTTCGAAGAAGTGGGTTCTTTGCTTAGACTGATCGAGAGCCGTTTGTTCACAAACTCCTTCTTCCCATTGCGATTCTTGGTCAAATCGCTAAGAATCCGACGGTCAAGCTTCAAGGAAGACACTGGCGGAGAGTCCAAGATAGGATTAAACTTCAAATCCAAATCGTCAAACGACCGATCGATAATGCTGTTTCCAATTGGGGAATCGTCATCTTCGCTCCTCAATTGCGATTCGTCCATGCTAATATCACTCTCCATGATATCACTCTTGGGCACGTCCCAGCGCACCACTTTCTTGGATGTCTTTCTATGTGGAGAAACTTTTGATGGTTTTCTAATTGACTTTTTAGATGCTCGAGGTGGTGATACTTTCAATGGGGACGCAGGGCCACGCTTAATGTCTCTGGTTTTGGGCAACATAGCGGGCTCCTGTGGAACCTCAGCTTCCAATTCAAGTTCTGTTTCGGGTTCAGAGTCGCCTTCTGCTCCTTCATATGCCGCTTCTTGTTGTCTGATCTTCTCTTGCATGAATAACGAAGAATATTGTTCAATAACAGAATCATATTCTCCATTCAAGAGAGGTTCTAAACCTTTTATCAAGTTCTCAAATATAGTCTCAGCATCTTCCATCTTACAAAACTCTCGAACAATGAGGTTAAAATCCTTGAGCTCGTGAACTAGATGGTCGAATAATATAGACGAGTTAAACAAGATATCTCTATCCAACGATTCCTTGGTGCACATCACAAATTGTTCGAATATGGTGGTGTTTGTCTCCGTCCAACCCGGGTTTTCTTTCAAGCGCTTTAGTATTTGGGGAGTTGTTTCGTTGAGAATGTAGTCAATTTCGGTCGGTCTGGAATATTGTAACTCAAGCTCGTTGATTTGTGAATCCAACTTTACAATTAGCTGTTCACTAAGACCAACCATTGTTTGAAAACTCCCGACCTCCAGATATGACTCCAGAAACCCGGAAACTAGACTCAAAATATCCAATCGTTGTAAGAGAAGAAGCTTCCTCTTCGCAAGAATGAAGTACTTTCGCCATTTTTCTTGATCTTGTTTTATGAGAGATATCTTGATTCCCTCGATGCTTTCCAATAAAGCATTGGAACACTTTTCAAACATGGCCTGCTGCTTTTCAATGGTTTGGTTAACGATTCCAGATTCCCTAGCCCGTAATTCTTCTATTTCTTGCTTCTGCTCAGTTATCATTTTCAAATAAGACCCAACATGTCTATCGAGGTTGTGTTGATTCCGCACAAGCTTTGTTTTTATCTCCTTGGCTCTGTCGGCATATTTCAACGTATTTAATGTTTCATCGTAGTGATCCGATGAAGGCGAAACACAGACAATCATTACTGTTTTGCAATTGCCTCCAAGCGAAAACTTTAGTAATCGGGTAAGCTTAGAGTCTCGATATGGAACATGGCTGCGTCTTCTAGGATCACAAAGGGCATTAATGCAGTTGCCTAGTGCCAATAAGGATTTATTGATATTTGCACCCTCGTTGAGTCGAATTCCTCTGTTTTTAGTAGCTGCTGCACGTTCACTTCCAGCCAAGTCGATAATAGAAAGAGTCGCAAATGTATGTTCTTCCTTAATATCTGCCAGCCGGTTCTTTTGAATGACATTTATCTGGAGAACAGCATGCGAACGCGAAGAAGCAGCATTGGCCTCAGTGGGGGAGGAAGTCCGGTTCTGGTTTCCAACCATGATCAAGTCCATTACTTCTTCCACAGACAGTGGCTGGTGAGACAGAAGGTTTGAGACGGAGATTCTATTGTTGGAATCTTCACGCAAAACCAACTTCTTGTGGTTGGTTTCTGGATTAAGTAAGTCGCGGATGGTCTCGTTGTAAATCTCGAGAAACGAGAGACTCACGTCTATAGTTTTTGTATCTTTTAGGTCCTCTATCCTTTGGTAGAGTTCCTTCATGGTAAGAAAAATAACCCCCGGGTTAACTGGAGTGCCCAGAATGGTATGTGTTTTCCCACATCCGGTTGCTCCATATGCAAATACGGTCGAATTGAATCCGTCAAGTACTGAATCTAGCAATGGCCGTGTCGTGTCATGATACACATCGTCCTGCGACGCCTCCATGTCAAATAGTTTATCAAATACAAAGCGATGTTCCCGGATTCGACTCGTTGACTTGGGAAACGCACTGCGCTGCATCTTGGTAAGTGGATTAGTCTCCGGTGGGTCAAAGATTAACATTCTTTCGTCGACCACATTGATGATTTTTCTAATTCCGCGTGGAGTTATTGTTTTCTTGACAACATTGGTGCTTAAGGACCCGTCTCCAAGAAACATAGACTCGTTATCTGGTAGTATGAGGTTTGTGTTTTCAGATACTGTGAACGGCCGTACACGTACTGCCACTGAAATCGACGATTCCATGACAGCTTGCGTGTTGACTTTCTAATAATGCCCTCTTTATGCTTCCCAAGGCTACTTTCGGTGGCAGTTAAGCTTCCCGATCGTTCACAATTTAAGACTATTCCAATGGTAGGTGTTGTAGGCGCTAAAAGCGATGGGTAAATCAAAATAAACATAGATTATGTGCAGGTTGTTTAAATTAAATGTATTGCGGTCCTGGTTAAAGTTGAGTTTCCTTCCAATCGTGCCGGACCAAACCAGATAGTGGGGTAATTTTGTCAAATTAAGCAATCAGTTTAAACCTGAAGTTACATCGACTACGATAAATGGAACTTGGCTTAATAACAATTACAATTACACCTAGGCTGGACTGGTGTCCTGTATGTGGATGTTTCATGTTCATGATTCAAGTTTCCGCGACATTTTACTTTTGTGAAACACACATCGCCTACGCGTCCCAGGTATTTTTTTTGTGGGCTAAAAATAGGCAGCCTTCGTACAAAAAAATACGCTTCAAATCTGGCCGTATATATAAAATCTATAGCCTGTACCGTACAAAATGCCAGAACTAACGGTCAACTATGACGAAGTCGTCACTCTCACTTTCTTTCTCACTTTCCTTCTCACTTTCCTTAGCACCTTCTTGCCTCTCCTTCTCTCTTTGTTCTCTTTCTCTCTCTCTTTCTTCCTCTTCGTATTCACTCTCATCATCCGATCTCACATCTTCCGCGCCCTTTCCGGTTACTACTTTGTAGGCCACCTTCATGATCAAGTACATCCAAATTAAAGTGATGGCTTGGAGACCAAACAATAGACCCAAGAAAGTATCTATGATGGTGTTATTCCAGCACCGTTTGGTGACAACACCAGGTCCACACTTGGAGTCGCCCATCAACTTGGCCGAGTGTATCCACGTATGGTAAAACAAGACGTTGTAGAAGCCGTGCCTCAAGATGACCCAGCTGACAAGGAAAATGACAAACATGACGTCGCATAGCGTCGTTCTGCCAGCATACTTCAACATCTTTGCAAGAGCAAGGAAGATATCGACGGAGTCCATAATGATCAAGATGAGATGGCCGATCCGGGTGAAATAATAGTAGTATGAGCCTACTAGCAACATACAGGTGATGATATGGTGGGAGAACATGTTGAAATGGTCCTTTCTTCTCTTCTCGATGTTGAGGACAAAGATCTGCTGGAACCAGAACGCATGTTGGATTAAGTAGTAGTGCTTCATGAACGAAGACATCTGAGTATGTGGCCACTCGACGAACACGTTGTCAAGGGTTTCGTAGTATGGCGAGTGGATGTAAAGCGCCATTCCAAAGATGAACGAGATCGTGTAGTATACGAACGACCAACTCTGTTCTGAGAAGCGGGTACGTCCGAATTTGCTTTCGATATGACATACATGTTTTGCAAACGGGCTAAACACCCATTCCATGAGGACTGATCTGAGGAACGTGAGTAAAGTAACCCAGAAAACCACGTAGTAGATGTCATCGATGTGAATGTCATAAAACTGACCATGTGGATACCTATTCTGAAGAGTGACAAACTTGCTGGTATAGCTGTGTATGACTGGGTTAGGGTATAGGTGGAATGCTAAGAGTAGAAGTAGAAGCCCGCGTGATATCCGGATCTGGTTTCTTTCAACCGAAGCCAAAAAAGATGAATGGTATGCCGAAAGCTGTAGCTCACTTTCGTCTTCTGTGGGCCCCTTGCTGGTCAGTCTAACTGTCATTGTCGTCAAGTGGAAAGAATTCTGCGCCTGCTGGGTGTAGTAATTTTTTAACAGCGGAGCGTGTGTGGTGCGAATGTCGTGCACGTCGAAGATGTCGTGACAAGATCGCTTATGTCGGTGGTTTCTTCCCTCAATACTCAAAGTGGGCCCTCGATTGTCAGGTTGTACCAGTTATTTCGTCGTGCCAAGATCCAAATACGTCGTACCCGTGTACGTTTATTACCGAGGATAGTTGTTGACACCAACCTTATATTACTCAATTTAGTAATAAATTAGGTTTTGCCAACTGGAGGATTCGGGAATTACAGGATCACAACCGCAACATGAGATCATGTGGTGTCAGCATTGCAGGTTAGCGCGCGGTACGAACCTTGCCCATCCCCATGTTCTGGAGATTTTGCATGTTAGACCTGACCTCGCCAAAGAGGCAAACAACCATGCCGCAATATCTGGCCTAGCCTCGGATCAACAACATCCCCTGCAATGCCTTCTTGACGCCCAGCTCGTTGTATCTGTTCCATACCACGTACACGTTGATCATGTCCTGCATGGCTTCAACGACTTCATCCAAGTTTACGTGGGAATGGTCCAAGAAGTTCATAAACTTGTTGATCTTGACGGTGTCCTCGTCCTTGGTGTCCTTGTTGGCCAAGTTCATAAGGTCTTCAATTTGGATTTCTTTGTTCCCAATGTGTTTCTTGAGGACGATAGTTATGTAGAGGGCAGCAATGGCGATGATGTGGGGAGGAACGAGGAGATGGAGATCGGTGATGTAGCTATCGTTGATAAGCGACCAGGTGTTCTGGAGCTCGTCATCGGAAAGAGTGAAGCCGTAGATGGGATTCTCAATGAGGAATTCCTTGGTTTGTAGAAGCGACTTGTACGGATGGTGAAGAAACAAGTACGAGTCCATCTCTTCAATGAGATAGAACTCAAACTCCGCAAGCTTGGTGACGTCGTGCGGTATGTACTCCGGCCACAAGTTACGTGCCTCTGAGATGATGAGTCGGATATGCTGGGGACACTCTTCGATCTTGCACGCGACGTAGAGACACGCCGTGACTAGCACGTAGACGTTGATCTCTTTGACCAGGACGCGGGTAAGGAAGCGGATCATGTACACCTCGGCAGAGGCTAGTGCCACCTGGCGCACATTGAGTCTGCGGCCAAGCTTGATGAGGAGATTGTGGAGATAGATCCGCATGTGGATATCGTAGTTGACGTTGGGGTAATCTTTGATGAGACCGTTTTGGATCATTTTGCGTTCGAGGAGAAGCACCCGGCGCCGGGCTTCAAGTAGTGCCGGACGGGTAAACTGCCATTTGAGACGTTGCGACGATGACCAGAAGTCTGCGGACATTATTGGTGATTTATGGAGGAATTGTTCACCGACGATTATTCAGCTGTCATGTATGCGAATTTTAATTTACGGTAAATGACCGGAATTATCAGATAGAATCTGCGATATGTACATCTAAAATATATTTGCTTAATTACACGATATTTGGTAATTGAAGGTTGGACGGCAGCCACACGGTTAGTACTCGCCACAGTCCACTATCAAAACGTCTTTTTCCGGCTTGTCTGCCCGGACTCTTACTCTTTCTATCTCGTCGACGGCTTCAAAGCCTTCAATCACGGTCCCAAACACGACATGTTTCCCATCCAACTCGGGACAGGCACGGGTACATATGAAAAACTGGCACCCGTTGGTGTTGGGTCCGGAATTGGCCATGGAGATGCTATACTTTTTGTCTGGGGTTAGTATTGTCTTTTGTCTTTTTGTATATCTTGTCTTGTATTTCTTGTCTGGTACTTACGGTCATACTGAAAGCCCTCGTCGTTGAAACTGTTGGCTCCGTAGATTGTCTTCAGGCCGGTTCCATCGCCTCTCACAAAGTCTCCTCCCTGGATCATGAACCCTTTGATCACACGGTGGAACTTGGAGTTCTTGTAACCAATTGGTCGTTGTTCGGGGCGATATTCACCGGTGCAGAACTGGCGAAAGTTCTCCGAGGTTCTGTTGTTAGTAAAACTATTGAAGGGCAACCTATTCTTTCGGTACATACCTCGGGAGATCCGAGTACAACTCGATCTTTATTCTATGTTTGTTGTCTGTTTTATGTTAGTAATGCCATTGGTCGGGACTGGGGAAACACACGTACCATTCACAACCACCTGATGTTAGTAAGTTCTTGGTGTCTCTTGGTTTCTCTCTACCACGTACATCTAGGAATACCACCGTCATTGTCGTGGGTTAAGGGAGCAGTGCGACAACATTTGCGATTTCGCTTCCTCTTTGCTCCATCTTCACCAAAAACATATCCAAAACTAAATTGTTCGGTATGAACTTGAAGCAACTAATTGTGAATATACTCTATGGCTGCAAATAGACAACTCCAACCGGTCAATCGGACCTCTTCTCTTTCTTCCACTCTCTTTTTTTAGTTTACCACCATCACTGTTTCGTAAAATGTAATAATTGTAACAATTGTCCAACATTTGCTTCTACTGACAAAGCCAATGTGTTTCGTTCTCATCATTCCCCGTGATCCAGCGACTGTTGGCCGTATATCCGTGCCCATCGTCCCAAATATGCTGTGTTGGGCCAACAGTTGCAAATCTTCCGCGCCTGCATATCGTATCCTATAAATTTTCTTGTATCGTATGGGAGCCCCACACAGAATCAACCAGAACCACCTACCTTTGTGCCCCACTCCTGTCTGTGCCAGCAATGCCCCAGTTCCATACCTCCAATCCCGAGGCCTCCACGGCTATTGATAGAAGCATTCCCGATTTCCCTGTTGCGGAAATCTCTGACGAGGACCAGTATTTCCGCAGCCATGAACCGCCAAAGTATTTGCCTGAGATCGAGGCCCAGCTCCACCAATTCATCCAGTACCATTTAGAAACCACCAGCAAGCCAATTGTGCTTGTGACGTCCGGTGGTACCACGGTTCCGCTCGAAAACAACACTGTCCGTTTCATCGACAACTTCTCTGCTGGTACTCGTGGTGCTACATCGGCAGAATACTTTTTGGAAAACGGCTACGCCGTGATCTTCTTACACCGTGAGTTCTCGCTCTTGCCGTACTCACGCCACTATAGCCACACTACAAACTGTTTCTTAGACTATATGACCGATAGAAACGACAAGGTCGAAATCAACCCCAAGTTTGCCGAGGAAATGTTGGTGGTGTTGCGCAAGTACAATGCTGCCAAGAGCTCCAACTCGCTCTTGTTGATCCCCTTCACCACCGTCAACCAGTACTTGTACACCTTAAAGGCCGTCAGCGAAGGGTTGCAGCCACTCGAGTCGCGCGCCTTATTCTATTTGGCTGCTGCTGTGTCGGACTTCTTCTTGCCCCAATCACGCATGCCCCAGCACAAGATCCAATCACAGGCTACTGGCAAGCTCATAGTGGATTTAGAACAAGTCCCCAAGTTCTTGAGAAGATTGGTGGACAACTGGGCCCCTGGCGCCATGATCGTCTCCTTCAAATTGGAAACCGATAACTCGATCTTGATCAAAAAGGCCAAGACTGCCTTGGACAGATATTCCCACCAACTTGTCATTGGTAACTTGTTGCAGACTAGAAAGAAAGAGGTGGTGTTTGTGACGCCTGAAAGCGAGGACTGGGTCAGATTGTCTCCGGAACAACAAGAACAAAACGTCGAGATCGAGAGTATCATTATTCCCGAAGTCATCGTGCAACATCAGAAATGGATAGAACAACACCAAGATAAATAAGCATAGCTATTTCGTTTTAAAATCATAAAAAGGATACACCGATACCATACTGTAAGCCCTTTCTGGTGAAGTCCCGTTCGTGGATACTAACAGGAAGGGTAAAGTTCAACTCAAACCTTGCCATTGGGTGGTTGTACAAGATTCCAATCCCGTAACTGGCCGAGAACTCTCGTATGTCAAACTTTTGCGAGATTGGCACCAACTTGCCGGCATTGATGAAATTATGGAGCCTGAAGTTAGATTCCTCGCCAACGCGTGGAAGTCTGGTAACCAAGGAGATCCCACCATTCAAGAAGACGTCGCCACCAAGGGCAGAGCCGTACTGCTTTGGTCCCAAGCCATTCAAGGTAAAACCACGGACATCGTTGGGTCCCCCGATGAAAAACCTGTCCAAGATGAAACTGGTCTTGTTGAGTGGATATAAGATACCGGCCTTGTTGGAGAATGTAACGGTGGACTTGATTGCAGGGACTTGGATCGATTGCTGTGACTCAAACACCGATTTGACAAAGGGCGAGTGGTTGAATGAAAAGAGTCCACTGTATTCAAGGCCCCATCTAAAAAACCGGCCCGAAGTTGGAAGATGTGCATTATCCCTGGTGTCGTACGACAAGTTGTACATGATGGAAGATTTGAAGTTAGATCCAGCTTGGTGGAATACGTCGTCTGCTCTCGAGCTCTTGTTTTCCAAGATTTTCCAGCAGTTTTCCAACAGTAACTCGTGGTTGAGGTCGTCGTTCTTGGTGTATATTTTGGTGGTAAACCCTCTCGTGCTAACGTCTGAGCTGATCCAGTCGTACTTCCGGGAATGTACATACAAAAGATTTTCCCAGATCAACCGGCTCGAGTTCCACACGGGTTGGTTGTAATTGAGCAAGTAGGATGCTGCGGTCTTGGTGCCCGTTACGGCATCAAACACGAGATTCTCGCCACCACCAAACAAGTTCTTCAATTGGAACTGGATATACCCGTCTCCTTCACCGTTACCGATATTGGTACCTGTTTTGGCGTAAAACCGCTTCACCGGGATGATGTTGAAAATGGGCACCACTTGAAGTGAAGCACCCTTTGTGAATATCAGTCGAGGAAGTGGGTTGATGCTTACCATAAGGTTCTCTGCCAACCCCAACCGAAGAAACGATTTCGATACCGATTCGACGTCGCCCAAGAACCGTTCGAGCGTCACCGGTCCAGGGCGCAATAACGGCGCCATTTGGGCCTCAACAAAGCTCAGACGAAACAGCTGGGCATTGGTAAGCTGGACGTTTTTCACTCTGACCGGCTGTGTCTTGTTTTCGCGAAACAATTCCTCGAGAAACTGCCGGTTCTGATCGATCATCTTCTGCTGCTTCTCGTCCTGGAGGTCCTGTAACTGCTTTTCGGCGCCGGTTTTGGGAGTGTCACCAATCTGGGCCGACCCAATGCGTTCCAACATATCATCTTCGTGTCCGAGCGACATTTCTTGTTGTGTGTTTGATGTCTGGGCGCCGGTTTTGGTATCGCTTTTGGTGTCGCTGGTTACCCGCAAAAAGGCTACCATTTTGATGATTTCTACTGATTTTCTTTGGGAAACCTGCATATACATACACCTAATACTAATACTAATACTAATACAACATAAAACGCCTAATCTGGCGGAGAAATGGCCACCTGGGGAATAGACAGCGTCGAACCATGGGCAAACATTGCACTGGTTGGACTCAAGTAATCGTTCGTGGAGGTGGAGCCCGGGTCATCTTTGTTCTGCTCCTCTTCTTCGATCAACACCCGAATACAGGCCTTGCCGTTTTCGGTCTGGAAGTGACGTCGAAGGGCATCGGCACGGGCAAACCGTCTTCCGCATCCATACGGCGTGCCGTCCTTCAAGAACCCCTTACACTGGAACTTCTTTTCTCCCGTGTGCAACTCCTCGTGACGTTTGCGGTCGTGCTGACGGGCAAACGCCTTCCCACAGACACTACAGATGAATGGTCTTTCGTCGGTGTGGGTTCTCAAGTGTGACTTGAGATTGTATGGCCGGGTGAAACGTTTGTCACAAAGATGGCATGCATAGACACTCGGATGTTTTTGGGTTCTCTTGGACGACTGTGCTGGCGATGCCAATTCCAACATCTTTTCTCGGGTCGACACAGAAACATTGCCGTCTTCGTCTTCGGATTCATCATGGCTGAAATCGTCCTCTTCTCTGTCTTCATCGTCATCATCGCCATCTTCACCATCAGTGTTGACTCTGCCTGGAGATCTCGAGATCGACCGCGACCTCGAATGGTGGTTCTTCTTGCGTCCACGTCTTATGGACTGGAACTCTTCTGGTCTGAGCAAACTTCCCTCGGCATCGGATGTGGCAGATACCATGGATCCGGGAGAAGCAGGCACAAGTTGCGAGTTGGGGACCAACGAATTCCCTCCGGTATTTTGGCGAGACAATTCACCACGCGGCGAGTTGGGCATGGATGAGTTGGCCGAGGAGTTGCTAAAGAGCGACGGCGTCCTAGCAGCAACTTCCTCTGGTGCATGCTGGATAGATATTACAATGTCGCGGCCGACTTCTTCAGTTCTGATTGCGTTGTTGTAGTTGATGAGGTTATTTTCGGTGAGTCTGCTATCGGCAAAGTCCGACGGCATGGGTTGGTTGTTGAGCGAGTAGTTGAACCGCGGTACTTGTTGCTGTTGTTGGAGTTGTTGTTGTTCCAACATGGGAGGCGACTGAATCTGCTGGTGGTCCATGGAAACAAGATTGGTGCTCGAGACCGAACCACCAAGTGCAATTTCGGTATCAAACGTGTTAAAGATGTTTTGGTTCGTATCCAAGTACTGGTTGAGCTGGAGGCCCGGGTTGCCTATTTCAGACAACGCTGGTTTGGCCAGGAACTGCGAGGCAGCATCAAAGAACGGACTGGTTGGCTGCGAAGCCTGCTCTGAGTAGAACGAGTGCTGCGAATGTTGCGAGGAGTGGTGTGAATTCGTGCCTGACGGATTGAGGTGGTTTGGTTGGTTGAAGTTGACCGGCGAAAGCAAGTCTGTGCCTGGAGATGGGGTGTGGTTGTTGCTGTATGGCCCGGCAACGTTGGTATTGAGCGTGAGCTTGCCGTAGTCGGAGTTGCCGTTGGGATAATCTTGGGTAGGATCAGCGTAATTCTCGGGATTGGCAGGCATCAGACGGAAGAACGTGTTCTTGGTCATCCCCATATGGTGCCGGTTCACCACAAATGTCCTGTTGTAATCGTGGGCATATGTGGGTGGTGGGAATGGTGGAGAGGGAGCGATGGCCGGGTCGTTGGGCGAGGCAACAAAGTCGCCAAACTGCTGGTCTAGCGATACATTGTTTTTGTCGATGGTGGGTGGCAGCAAGTCTAAGATGTCGTACAAGTTTTCATCCTCGGGTTTGGCCTGGATGTTATTGTATGACATTTAGGGTGTGGGGGGGTATGGACTTGTGTGCGTAGCGGCCAGGGTACAAAAAATAACGGTCTCCGGGGGAATTGAATATATAAGGGATTGCTTCGTGAAGCAGAATATAGGACCAAGGGAGGACTGGTAGACGCCGTAATATTAAAAAAAAAGAGTCCTTATTGACACTTGAGCTGGTAATATTATAATTTCAATAAATTTTTTGGGAGTGTTGCTCCTGTATGTGGGCGCAAAATGTAATTATGTCTTGCGGTTTTTTGCAGGTTGGCCCATGTGTCATGGGTACAAGAGGGCGGCGCAGCATAAGTCGATTGGGGAAACGGCAACGGAACCAAGCTTTTTTTTTGTCTGGTGGCCATTTAACCTGCTCCAAAAGGGTAACAATATCGGAACAGTGCCCAGAATGATCGCCGGCGGTTTCTATATATGGAAGACATGTCTCGCTTGTGTGAAATAGCGGTGTTGGCTGGACCTGGCGGAAGGCTAGTTGATTGCCGGTATTACTAACGGCCCAAAAAAAAATAACGGCTGCGGAGTTTAACTTTTTTTTTTGTGTGTTTTAGGTCTTAGTACATGCCGTGGTATTTTCCGATTACGGCGTGCTACAAGTCCGGGGGGTTGCCATGTAACTGGTGTTAACGTGACATGTATATGATGTGGCGACAACGGAAGTTCTCCTTTTTTCCCCTTTCCGTCAGGGACCACTTCTGGGCCCCAGTCCTTTTTTTTATTTGTAAACCGATCTTTGGGAGGGAGGGGGCTTTTGTGTTACAAATACGTCATTTCGAATTGCACTTTAGTAATACCTGCCTAATGGAATCGCGCGATACCGCAGTTGGCTGATGGTGTAGAAATGGCGTCGATGGCAACCACTTGCATATCGTGTTGCTTTTGGCCTATTGTATTCGTGTTACTTTTGGCCCCGTCTATTTTCGGCTATTTTCAGATATATTCTGCACTTTTTTTGGATGATTTGCATTTTTATTGTTTGTATTCGGCAAACCACTACGGGACACCGTTTGTCCCATAGGAATTTTTGCACCCATTTATTAATTTAGAATCCCGATTTAACTACATCCACTACTATATGCCACACGTCCGGGGCAAAGGTCTTTACTTTCTCAAGATGGACGACCTCACCTCCAAACTCCCGGGTTACCAATGCCTTGAACCCGTCAAACTCGTCGACGTGCACGTTCTCGTGCACATGGACGGTGGTGGCAGTGTTGGACTTCAGCAATAACAAGTTGGTGACGGGCCACGAATCCTGTGACGACGGAAGCAACCCCAAATTGATGTGGCTGGTACTGAGATTGGGAAATGTCGCCATCCGCTCGCCAACATACTCGTTGCTCTCGAGAAAGATGAACACCGTCGCTTCCAGCTGCAAAAAGGTGTCGTAATCGAACGGTTCGTGTCGCCTGATCACCCGGTACTTGTACTTGCCCAATGCCCGCGTGAAGCCCTCCACCGACCACGCATTAATCTCCCAGCACATGACGCTGGCGCCGTTCTTGAGGTACGAGAGCGAGAAGTACCCGATGCCGCAGTACAAGTCGAACACGACGGTGTTGTGCAAGTTCTTGTACTGCAACACCCGCGCCTTTTCCTTGACGTTCCCCCGGGAGAACATGGTGTAGTGGGGGGCCCAGTGCTGGCGGATTCCGTTCTGGTTGACCGAACACCAGAAGGCGTTGTCGAAATCGGTCTGCGTCGGGTTATTGTACGAGCGGTCGTCGGGGACGGCGCCGAAATCGCCAAAAACGGGCTCGATGTTGAATGGCCTTCGCATCACGTCCGATTCGATGATGGGTTTGTTGATGGCGATGTGGGTGAGGCCGACAAACGGGTCGTAGGTGAGGAAATGGCAAAAGAACGGCGCCATGTCCATCTTGCGCAGGAGCGTTCTCCACGGCTCGGCATCAAAGGTGTTGGGGCCGAGAAGGAGCATCGGGGGGTACACGGACCATTTCTTGGGGAGCGTTTCAAGGAGGCTATCGAGGTCGATGTCTTGCTTGTCGTGCAAATATGCCGTGACATGCGATGCAAGATCTCGCGGCACGTTTTGTTCGTAGACGGTGTAGACAAGATCCAACGACGCGAGATAGGCATCGGAGGGTGGGGCGGTGAATGTAGTATAGATACGGAACCAGTCGCCATCACGGTCGATCTTCCTCGACTTGTTGAGCCTCGCTATCGATTCCAAATGCGACTTGATCGGCTTTAGGTTCGATGCAACCTTGGTGCTGATGGCATACATTTCTGGCGGCACGACACGAGAAAGATGGACAGAAGGAACAGGAAAACACCAATTAGGAACAACTGACCAACAAAACAAATATGCAGAAAGATCCTCACACAATAAACACAGACCCAGCCAAGATACTCCTGTGTCGCCTGTTGTGCCTATGCCTCTCCGAGATGCAAAAACAGCGTGGTATCTTCTCCGGTTTTTGCACTCGTAAATTGAAAAATTTAATTTTTTTTTCGGACAAAATCGTCGTCCAAATTCGACAACGATTACCTGGAGATTGACATTCCGCCCACGATAGACAGCAGTCCTCCGCAGCACCAGGGTCCATCATCAGACATAAAGTCAGCCTTTGCAGACAGACAATTCTTCCTAGACATCTCTGTGACAGTACCTTTGACGAATTCCAGCGGACATACACCTGACACCACCCACACCCAAAACGACGAAAACACCACCCACCAGAACCATATCCTAGCAACAACACCAACACCTAAAAAAAAATGAGTGAAACACGCGACGTCAAGCCTCCGGTGCCCGACCAGGAAGCCGAAGCCGGCCCTGTCCACAACACACCGGCCGCAGCCGTGGCGCTGGCCGAACCAACGCAGACAGAGACGCCCCAGAGCGTGCCGGGCGGCGCTGTCGAAGCGTCACCACCACAAGTCACACCAGAAGCCGCCGACAGTGGCGAATTGTCGCCCCCGGCACCGGGAATCAGTCCGGCCTCCGCAATGGCCGGCGGCCGTGAGGTCTCGAAGAAGATTCTCTACGTTGGCGGCTTGCACAAGTCGGTGACGGAGGACGAGCTCAAGGACCTCTTCCTGACCGCAGGCGCCATCGTGCTGGTGAAGATCTTGAATGACAAGAACAGACCCGGGTTCCACTATGCGTTTGTCGAGTTTGAAGAAACGCCAGCGGCAGAAGTGGCATTGCATACGTTGAACGGACGGATTGTCAACAACTCGGAAATCAAAATCAATTGGGCGTTCCAGTCGTCCACCATCAACACGGCAGCACATCCCGACGAGCCCACGTTCAACATCTTTGTCGGCGACCTCTCCCCCGAGGTCGACGACGAGACGTTGAGCTCGGCGTTCGGCAGGTTCCTCTCGTTGAAACAGGCCCACGTCATGTGGGACATGCAGACGTCGAGATCGAGAGGCTACGGCTTTGTCACGTTTGGCACCCAGGCTGATGCCGAGTTGGCCTTACAGACCATGAACGGAGAGTGGGTCAGCGGCAGGGCCATCCGGTGCAACTGGGCCCTGCACAAACAGGCAAACCCGGGCAGAAACCGCCAGGGCCGTCCGTTCAGACCGTACAACGGCGGATTCCCGGTGCCTCCCCAGAACGGTGTCAACAGCAACCACCACAGCAACAACAACAATAACAACAGCAACAACCCCAACAACAACCCTCCCAATGCCAACGTCGTGATGTCTCCCCAATCCTACGATATTGTACTTAGACAGACCCCTTCGTGGCAGACGACGGTTTACTTGGGCAATATCGCCCACTACACGCAGCAGTCCGACTTGATTCCGTTGTTGCAAAACTTTGGCTTCATCGTCGACTTCAAGTTCCACCCGGAACGCGGCTGTGCCTTTGTCAAGTACGACTCCCACGAACGCGCCGCTCTTGCAATCGTCCAGCTCGCCGGCTTCACCATCAACGGTAGACCATTGAAGTGCGGCTGGGGCAAGGACCGTCCGCCCATGGGCCAGTTCCAGAACTTTGCCCGTGGTCCTCCGGGCGGTCCCCAGGGCCCACAGGGCTTACAGGGACCCCAGGGTCCTCCGGGACCCCCTCCCCCTAATATGTACGCACATAATAGACCATAATTGACGCTGTCGTTCTAAATAAACGTGTACCCCAGAAACCGAAACCAGATCACACCACGTGATCACAGTAACGAAAGAAAAAAAAGTTGTAATTAATTGCGGTCCTGGTCTCCATCAAAATCTTTTCTTTCCATCTTTGCAATTTTGGCCTTTTGCCTTTTAACACGTCAAAGTGTACATTTCCTCCCTCCCCTGAAATAGACAAGTGCTATACCGAAGAAGCACCAATCTCCGTTTCTTCTCCACAAGTGCACTGTATGATCGGAGCCGCTACATTTGTCCCAGTAGCCGTATTTTTTGTCACTTTCCTCTCCGTTCACGAACCAGCCTTCACCGTGGTGTCGCCACATATTCCCGAATCCTTATCGTCACTCATTCAGGCTCACCGCAGCAAGCTCACCAGCACGCTCATAGTCGTCTGTGCCGTCTACTTTGCTAGCAAGATATCTTTCCATCAAGTCAAACGCAACTTCTCCGATTTCATGAACCGTTACTCCAACACCAGCCGGTTCCGTCTGCGGTCCTCGCACGAGCAACGGTTTGCTATTGCCAATGGGGGTGAGGTCGGCGGGATCTCCAACGATGGGAATACATGTTTCATGAACTCGGTCATCCAATCCCTTGCCAGCTCCAACGAGTTGGGCAAGTTCATCGATAGCTACATCGAAACAAGACCCGAGTTGACATTCACCAATGCCCTCAAGGCGCTTATAGATAACGTCAATGGTGCCTACGGCTCGCGGGGCAAGGAGTTCTCCACAAAACCCCTCTTGAACAAAATGCCCAATGGCCCCAAACAAAACTTCTTCTCGGGATACAGCCAGGAAGATGCCCAGGAGTTCTACCAGCTTGTTATGAGGTTGCTCGAGAAAGAATACAAGAAGCTTTCACAATCACGCTTACCTACTCCCGAGCCTGAATCGAAGGAGCCCGAATCCAACATGTTTGTGAACTCCTCCTCGATCAAAAACCCCACCACTGGCTGCGAAAAGTTGGGCAAGCTCGGAAAGATCTACGTGCCGGCAGCGCAAGTGGATCCCAACTACGAATCTGCTGATAAATTATACCCGCTCGAGCTCATCACTCCTGTTGACGGGATTTCTGCTGAAAGAATTGGATGCTTGAGCTGCGGCGAAGTTGGCGGGATCCGTTACTCTGTCAATAGTGGATTGAGTTTGAATCTTCCCAATAACATCTCCTACTACTCGTCGGTCGATTTGCTGACATTGTTGGATAACTGGATTACCCCGGAAATCATCGACGAAGTCAACTGTAACCGTTGTGGCTTAAACCAGACCAAGGAATTTATCGAAGAAAAGATAAGGTCTTTGGCAGAGGGCAAGGTCAGAGACCAGTTTGCCGAACGCTTAGCATCGATCGACCAAGAGTTGGCAAAGGCACACATCACCGATGAAGTATTTGAAAAACTTACCATTAAACAAATGATCAAGAAGAGCAGGAAGTCGAAACAGATATTCCTCAGCAGACCGCCGCCATTGTTATCGATCCATATCAACCGGTCTGTTTTCGATCCTAGAACTTACCTGATAGTCAAAAATCCAAGCAACGTTACGTTCCCGGCATTATTGGACTTGTCAAAGTTTGTGGCCCAGCCAGATGATATCAATATGGACGCGAGAAAGTCGTTTAGAAAACAAGACGAAGTTGCCGACACGACCTCGCTCAAATCCGCCTCGAGCACCAGCTCATTGTCGTCTGTCGAATCGGAATATTCCCCTGCAAATGCTCCAGACACCCCCAGCACATCGCCCGAATCGGCCTCGACGCCGCCTCCAGCCGACCCCAGACTTGTGTACCATCTCAAGGCGGTGATTTCGCACTACGGAACCCACAACTACGGCCACTACATCTGTTGTCGTAAGTACAGAGGAACATGGTGGAGAATCAGCGACGAGTCTGTGTATGTGATACGAGAAGACGAAGTGTTGAACGGCCAGGGGACATTCATGTTGTTTTACGAATACGACGATGGTGCCCGTGAGACGTACGTAGAGGTTGAAGATAAGGATGACGAAGAACAGGAGGAACAGCCTGCCGATAATGACAACGGAGATGATGAAGAAGAAGAAAACGACGACGAAAACGACGACGAAATTGAGGAAGAACAAAGCGCGGAGTCAAAACTAGAAGATCAAGTTCAAGAGAACGTCTCGGACGAGTTCCACTACGGTGAAGAACGAGTTCACTTGTAATAGCAAAATGCATAAAAACTAATTTCCTGTACGTAATGTCTTCGCACGCACGCGCGCGCTCCACTTTTCAAACCTTGTTGCGATGAGCACGTCAACCATACATCACCAATGGGCCGTAAATTGAAGGGAAAGCTCAACAAGAAGGGGCTCATGGGTGCGTTGGCACGCCATTCGGCCCAAGAAGAATCACGGACTCGTCTTTCCAAGGCAGCCGAGGCCAAGAGAGAACAAAAGATCCTCAAAGAAAAGTCGATGAAGAGCGGCGGCCTGAACAAGAAACAACAACACCATCAACAACAACAGAAACAACACTCCGGATTGGTGCCGTTCACTCCAGACAACAGTCTTTTGTTGGTTGGAGAAGGTGATTTCTCGTTTGCCGTGGCATTGGTCCAGGAAAACCTCATTGATCCCAAGCTCCTCGTCGCTACCAGTTACGACTCCGTCGAAGAAGTCAACAGCAAGTATCCCGAGGCCGAACAGAACCTAAAGACCCTCAAGGAAGAAGGGGTCCAAGTCTTCCACCACGTTGATGCTACGGATCTTGCTCTTACACTCAAGTTAGTCTCGTCGACAAAGAAAAAGGTTTTGAAATCCACCCTCTTCAAAGACCGCAAACAACTAGACTATGTTATGTTCAATTTCCCCCACACAGGCAGGGGTATGAAGGATGTCGATAGAAATATCCGTGACCATCAACAGCTCGTGCACAAGTACTTCAACAGCTGCAAGGAGTTATTCAGTGTTGTCAACGACGATGCCAAGAACGACTTTGCTGGCTATGCCAATGCCCAAACCAATACCACACATGGCCGTGCCGTCATCTCCCTCTTTGACGGAGAACCATACAATTCCTGGACAATCAAGATTTTGGCAAGAGATAATGGTTTCCGTCTTGAACGGTCCGGCCGTTTCGACTGGGAAAAGTTTCCTGGGTACCACCACAAAAGAACCAATGGCATAAGAGACACCACGAAGCCTGCTGCCGAAAGACTGGCACGGGTATACGTGTTTGAAAAATGGGTCAAGGATGACGACAAAAGCAAAAAGGTTGTTGATTCCGACGACGAATAATAATCATCATGCCGGATATACCCTGATACAGTTGTCAATCAAGAAGATCTCTCTTGTCAATGGATCCTTAATCTTACCCATACGCAAAAGGGTATTTTTCTCCGACAAGTACTTTTCGCTAGGATTTAGTAACTTGTCAAACGGATATATGTTGCCGTTGGGAAGCTTGAACGGGTTGTTGAATACGCTGGTGATAAGTTGGGCATATGGCAAGTTCCGACTCAAGTTGTAAAGCTCAGGAGAGCACACAGGACAGTTGTTGATCTTGTTCAACAACTTGTAGTACTGGTTAGGGCCCCGATACTTTGGATCTGTGAGAACGGCCATATCACGGATATGTAAGTCCTCGTGCAAATTGTTTGCTCGGAAAATGGTGTTATCGTCATTATGGTAACACGACTTTGTCTTCAAGCTCGAAAGTCCTGCTGATAAATAGATGAATAAAGGATAATGCTTAGGAATGCTGTAAAGCTTGGTGAAGTTTTCGATGAAACATTGTGACAATGTGTTCCATCTCTCGTTACTGAGGAGACGTTGGTACTCGTGGTATCTTGGAGAGTTGGCAATGATATGCGACGAAAAGGAGTCTCTGTCTCGAGAAGACTTGGCGTCGATTGCCATATACACCAACAATCCTCCGATTTCCTTCAAACGGTTGAGGTTATATTCATGGTTGACGAGATCCGAGTCCAGATAATTGCCTATATTTCCGTAGGGAGAAAGGTTTACCTGAGAAAAGTTAATAGCTTCGTTGACATCGCCCTTGTCTATCAAAGAAAGGAACTGGCAGTAGTTTATTTCGAACTCGAGGTTGGAATTGGCCTTCTTGAGAACGTTTTTGTTCTCGTTGAACCAGGTAATCACCAACGAGAGATCGTGGTCGTGGATGATGGACACAAACACCTTGTTGAAGCTCTCAAAGAGGTCAGCATCAATGAGCTTGCTGATGCCCGGGTTGGTGACGCTCAAGTTGTTCAACAACGCAAGTCCCAAATTATGGTCCTTTCTCGAGTTTGACTTAATCAAGTAATCGATGATCAAGAGATTGGTCTGGTCACGGTACCAATTGATGAGTCTTGGGTTGTGGAGATCGAGGGGCTTTTGTTCTTCGTGTTCTTCATCCTTTGGTTCCTTGGTCTCTTCACACTCGGCCAAGATCTGGAGGTTATCACGGCGGGCCTCTAAGCGCGACCGGTACTCGGCATCCTTTTCACATGACGCTTTCAATTTCTTCTGGAACGCTTCGAAGCTTCGTATCAATTTGCGGACTACTTCGAGCTTGGTGGCGGTAGGGATATCGCTGGCCTTGACTTTGGCGATTTCGTCCACGAGCAGCTTCTTTTGTTTCTCAATGAGTTTCTGGATGGTCTTGAAGTTCTTCTTGGCGAGCTCGGTGGGGATCCGGAACTGGGTCTGTCGTGTTTGTATGTGGAAATCCATTAGTTGTGTCGTTTATCTATAAGCAGTTGAGAATTAATTGTGGAGTGTGTGACGTAAAATGCGAATTGCCGCAAGCTGCAAAATAATGAAATATACACTAAGTACAGGCACATTATTAAGAAGTAGAAGTACAGTAACTAGAACAGCGAATAAGAGATAAGAACATTCAATCCAACTACTACTACTACTACTACTACTACTACTACTACTATAGTAACCATAACACTAGGTCTTTTCTTACAACTGACTACAACTGTTCCTTTGTAATCGTATAACTCTCATTATTAACTGTCTCATTATTCACTAATCAACTACTCAGCTTCTGGAAATGGTGCGTTCTTTAAGTGGTCAAAGAACTTGACCAAGTTCTTGTAACCAAACCCGATGATATCAAGATGTTCATAATCATATTCCAACGGATTGTATCTGCCAACAGGTGCGAGGGGATATACTTGGTCAACAAATTCTTCCTTGACAGTGTTGTACTCGTAGAAGTGGAACGCACGCGGGTTATTGACAAGATCATACTTGTCTTGTTCCCACTTGCGCTGTTCTTCCCTGGGTGGAAGTGACTTGGCCCCGGACCACACACCAGCAAGCGCAGCAGCACTGGCTTCGATGGTATGGAAGTTGACGGGAGATACGGCAACACCAACGGTACCAAGAGTAGGATCATCGATGGAGAAGGTGTTTTGGTAGAGTCCACGAACACAACTGGCATGCGAAGCGTCCTTGATTTGCAAGTTGTTGCCCTGCAAGAACGGGTAATGGTAGTGGTAACCGGTGGTAAGCACAATCTTGTCGTACTTCTCTGCCGTCCCGTCTTTATACACCACTTTGCCGGACTCCGAGTCGAACCTGTCAATAGCACCCTTTTGGACAATGGTTTCGTCCACAAGAATCTCATTGACAAATTCCAACACGGGATGGGGCCCTCTCTTCGAGTTGGTAACCAGCGTGGCCACGGGCAAAACGTGCTGGACAATGTTGACACTACTGATACTGCCTCCCACAACCAACACAGACTTGTCAAAAAACTCGTCTGGATTACGGTATGACTTGGCATGCAACAATACGTCGGGGTACTTCTTGTTGAATTCGGCCAAGCCATCGATATGGGGGAAGTATGGAACGGTGTAGTGGCCGTTGGAGATGACCACGGCGTCAAACTCTTCGCTGTACCAGTGGTCCTTCTTGGTGGCAGGGTCATTCTTTCTCACGGTAACGACCCATTTGCCTTCGGCGTTCTTGACAACGTTTTCGACCGAAGTATTGAATCGGATGTGCGATTCCAAGTTGGCACGTTGGACAACGTCGTCAACACTGTCGACCAATTCCTTGTAGGTCAAGAACGGGTACAAGAGACGCTTGGGATCGTTTAATTCTTCCTGGAGCGGCTGGTACGAGAATCTCGTGAACCGGTAGGGGACATTGGTGAAGAGCGACGGGAAAAGGCCGCTTCTTTTCCACAGCAATTCGTTGGAAACTTCATCTTCGTCCACTGTTAAGGGCTGCTCAAGGGTTCCGGCAACACCTGGCACCTTCTGGCCCGGATGGATGACGTCTGGATTGTGGTAGTCTTCGGTGTCCAACAAGTTCTGGGGAGGAACACGGTAGTCGGCGGTTTTAAGCGAAGGAGCCCACACGCCACCGGCCTTATCTTTCTGTTCAAAGGCCACCACCTTGGTGAACTTGGGGTCGGACGATTGTTTGTCGGTTCCCACGGTCGAGGTGCCGTCCTTGTTGGTATGGAGAAACTCGTACAAGGAAGCGATTCCTGCAGGTCCAGCACCAATGATGGCAATGGAGTTGATATCTAACTGGGTCATAACTTGAAGGAAATGGCTGGTGAATACTGGCAGATCAAACTTTGACAGGTTCGTCACGCCATATTTATATATATATAATATATCCCAGCTATATATATTGGTGCTGCTATCGAAAAACTGTGGTTTCGCAACAATTTATTTTCGCTTCACATGATTTTGCATATATTTAGGTGCATTTGCACGGAATAATTGGAGGCCCGGATACATTCACCCCAAAGTGGTAATTGCATGCGCATCCACACCTGTCGGGTGGTCCCACTCCACAATTCAACACCCTGCTAAAAGTGGCAATGAAGCTGTGGCGTTCTTGGGTGCGAATTTTATATCGGCAGCTCGGCTGTTGGGGACTGCAAACTCGGCAGGTTTGCGGCATCGTTGCCAAGTCGCCTCATTTCGGCTCGGTTGGCACAGAACAGAAATCTACAGGTTGTGTCTTTTTACTATTTTGTTTTACATTTATTTTTCTATGTCTTTATTTCTATGTCTAACATTGATGCAATAATGAGTTCTTGGGGAATGTGTATCCTCCGTTCTCAAATGAGGTGATGTTGACATCTTCGTAGATGTTCAAGTGGCTTTGGATGTAATTGGCTGTAGGATAATCATCGGGATCACACCCGACGTTGACCTGGCCCGGTGGCTGGTACACCCGGACGTAATCGATTCTCATCGTAACCGGGAAATGGATCGACGGCCAGTCGATGTAGGCCCAGTTGTTGGAGATCCCCAAGTTCAAGATCAACGACATGGGCTCCTTACTCAATCGTCTCCAACTGATGGCACCATTGGGGTGCAATGCGTTGGCGAAAACCGTCAATGTCGGATCCATCCCCACGTACCACGTCAAGTATCCCTTGACATCGTCGTTCAAGTACTCGAACCCGTAGCGCTGGAAGTTATGGGTGCCGTTCCCGCGCTCGTACCACGTCGTGTTCAACGTGGTGGTGGCCGAAAGCGCCTGCTGGAACGGCCCCCCGGTATATGTGTTCATGGTGGTGATGGAGCTGTTGTAGATTTCAACCCAGTCGTAATCGGGATAGTACCAGATATCGAAGGGCGCCAACTGCAACGACTGCGAAGCTATACCAACACCGAGGTGGGTGTCGACTTCTCCTTCAATAGCATCGATTTCCGGTGCACCTCTACCAACACCTCTGTTTGGATGCGATTCACCGGGACAGGTACACGAGTTGAGTCTTTGACCGGGCAAGTACGAAATCCCATCGGGAGAAGACTGGTTGGCAGTAATACCGGCGTCACATGCTTCATACGAGTACGGCCATACCCCTTCGGTGGTGGCCAAGTATCCTGGACGGCCGAGGTTTCCCATCGACCAGATACCTGGCCATAATCCTGTAACGTTACCGTAGTTGGGGAGTTGAGCACTGACTTCCAACAACCCCTGGGTGAAGCAGAACTTGTTCCACGACTGGACCATTCCCGAACGGTAGAACAAGTCGTGGTTCTTGTAGGCATCCATTCTTAAACTAAGAGTACCATTGGCGGTGGTGACGGCGTCGGGGTCGTACCATTCCAAATCGTGGGTGGCATCGTAATGGAGGTCGGGAGCGGTGAAGAACTGATCGTCACCATCGTAAAAAGTTCTTCCCTCGGCGTTGAATTCGTCGGAGAACACCAAGTTCCAGGTGGATCCGTCTCTGGTTGTTCTGGTCAAGGCCGAAGAGGGCGAATCGGGGTCGACCAATGTGGTTCTGATGGCGCTCAAGAGGGGATAGTGGTAGTCGGTCAACACCTCGTACCCCTGAGGATGGTAATGGTGGGTGATTCCCGAGTATGTGAGGATGGGCAACACGATGAAGACGGCAACTGCCGCGATGAATAACACAAACAAGCCCGAGAGGCCAAAAAACGATCTTCTGTCCATGGATTTCAAGTCGTAGATGAACCGGTTCTTGTCGTACGCGGCATCGGCAACGGGGTCGGGGTTGTGCAAGTAGTCGTCGGGTTCCTTTTCGTCTATGCGTAATGGGAATAGCGATGCAGGGTAGCCTCCAAACGGACTGAATTCGGCGTTGCTCACAAACGGGTTGGAGACGCTGTCGGTGGAGGACGCATTGGAGTCTTGCGAAGGCGATCTCTGGTGCTTGTAGAACTGTTCTGAGAGAGACGCGGACGACACCACACGCGAGCCTGCCATGGACGGGTAGCGGTCAAACTCGGTGGGGCCCAGGATGTTGTTGGGGGACGCGGAGCCCGAGTTGGGAATGAGGAACGAGGTGCTGCGGTTGAGGTTTTCGGCAGAGTTGCTGAGCAAGTTGGATGTGGTGTTGTTTTCGGAGTAGTAGTTGTTGTTGTATGCGTTGAAGGGCCTGCCGTACTGGCCGTGTGAGGATGTCGAGGACCGCGACGACGCTGAGTCCTGGTCGTCGCTAGCGGCGGGTTCCGGGTTGGCAAACGGGTTCTGCAAGCGTTCCAGCGCCGCCGGGGCATTGAAGGTCAAGTCTCGTTGGGACATTGGGAAGCGGTGGAGATCAGAGAAGTAGCGAGCGACAGGGAATAGCGAAGGAACAGTGTTGCTGCACAAATGGCACCGGATCGAATCACAACCAGAAAAAGCGCTGCCAGTCAACCGAGTTGAAGTAATTAGGATGCGAAAAAAAAAACTTTGGGAGAAAAATAAATTTAGACAGAAAATTGTGAGTGAGTCTCGATCTGGAAGGGATGAGACGATGTTTGTCGGGGGAGGAGGAGCAGGTGCAGGTGCAGGGTGTGGTGTAAGCGTGATGGGCTTGTGGGGGGGGGGATTGGTGATTGGCTGGAGGCACTACACAATGTGGCACCACGGCCTGCTATTGGCTCTCGGGAGACCTGGCTGTGTGCTATTGTTGTTGGCCGAGTTACGTCACCGGCGGCTGCCATCGTCGTGGGTCTCTGGTTATGATATGGCCATTCACAGCACAGACAACAGCAACCACCGGTGCATACACGACGGCGCGCGGTGCCAGCCCCCGATTATTTTGTGCGCTGGTGGTGTACAAAATGCGATCGGAGACGACGCACAAATAACCGCGTGTAGGGGCTGTGTTGTAAGTGGGGGCGCGGTTCTGTCCCGGTTGTGAGGTAGGTAGAGCACGGAAGAGGGTGCGGCGGTGGCAAGTCCACAAACTGTCCAGATTCGTGGCACCAGCAGCAGCCAGAATCCCCTTCGGGACGTGCTACGCTCTGACTTTTGTCTGTTTCATTGTTGTCGTGTGCACCAGGGGGCTTAGAGTCGCGTCTCGCCCTGCGAATTTTGTGTGCGCGTAGCGGCGATGGCGCTGTTCTGGCGAGACCGGGAACCGGCGACCTGCGGTCCTGGTCTTTACCCTGGAGTTTCCCACCTGGTCAGAAAAAATCGTGCGCGTGTCATTTCTTTCCTGCTGGCGGTGTTGCAGTTGGCGGTTTCAGTTGGGTTGCCGCCATAGTTAACGGTGCTCACCACAAGAGTGGATTTGCACTCACTTTATATGGTGTCTTCCACCTGAAACACGCCAATGTCTTGGATATCTTGGACTCTATTCGGACACAGCAAGCTCCAAGCATCCACCAGGAATTACAAGCCTTTTTATTCTGTTTGCCAAAACAACTAAGAAATTTTCCGGAACCAAGAAAAATGGTTGCAAATTTTTCGACGTGTGTTCACACTACTTAAATACTCTAGCGTAGAACAAATAACCGAATGAGGATTTGGCCAAATCCACAGGCAAAACACTCGCTAACGCCCATATGTACAGACACTTGACGCCCCGGGCAGACCCGTTTGCGGACCAGGAGTCCGAGAACTCCAGCAGCAACTCCAGTTCGTCGTCGACCCCCAGCGATCTCTCGGCAACCCCTGAACAAGAAAACAACTACGCGGGCCACCAGTACCACCACCACCACCAACAACAACAACCACAACACACATACGCCAACATCAACCACTTGGTCCCTAGCAACGAACACCTTTTGGGGGACGCCTCTCCCATACAAACTAACTCATTCGAAACACCACGGCCCGCCGTCTCCTCGGACACCTCCCCTCAACTCCCCAACACATTCGACCGGTACCCGCCACAAATCGAGTCCCGTATAGCGTCCACCAACTCGTTTTCACAGTTGCTTGCCCGTTCATCATCATCATCGGTAGCATCACGGCCAGATTCGCATGGAGACCCCAACCTCAGTCCGTTTGGAGGGTTTCCCGCCTCGGCGTTTCCATTATACATCCAGGACAGAGAAGAGGACGACTACCTCCACAACCCCGACCCCGTAGAAGATGCTGAATACGACAAGAACCGGTTCATGTACGACTTGAAGACGATGGATAAACGTGCCGCCGGAGGCTTGGTGGGTTTCATCGTCCTAATCATAGCCGCCATCGCCATCTTCATCGTGTTCCCCGTCGTCACATACTCTGGTCTCGCCGACCCCAAAAAGCCCCTGGTCTTTGAAGTGTTGACCGACTACCACTACCCGATCTTAAGTGCCATCAGAACAGATCTTGTTGATCCAGATACCCCCAGCTCGGCTCTCCAGAGAAAATCCAAGGAGGGGTCCATGTGGAACTTGGTATTCTCCGATGAGTTCAACGCCGAGGGCAGAACATTTTATGAAGGTGACGACCAGTTCTTTACGTCGGTCGACCTCCATTACGATGCCACCAAGGATCTCGAATGGTATGACCCCGACGCCGTCACCACCGCCAACGGTACGCTCAACTTACGTATGGACGCTTATAAGAACCACGACTTGTTCTACCGTTCGGGAATGGTCCAAACATGGAACAAGTTCTGCTTCACCCAGGGGATTCTAGAGATCTCCGCTAGATTACCCAATTACGGTAATATCTCGGGACTCTGGCCCGGTTTATGGTCGATGGGGAACCTCGGCCGTCCAGGATACTTGGCCACCACTGAGGGGGTGTGGCCTTACACATACGATTCATGCGATGCTGGCATAACTGCGAATCAATCGTCATTGGATGGAATGTCGTACTTGCCGGGCCAGAGGCTCAACTCGTGTACCTGCAAGGGCGAATCCCATCCCAACCCGGGCCACGGAAGAGGGGCACCAGAAGTCGATGCGTTGGAGGGAGAAATACATGGCATCGGTAGGGCTTCTCAGTCACTTCAAGTGGCCCCATACGATATCTGGTACGTCCCCGATTACGACTGGATTGAAATATACAACAAATCGGTCACCACCATGAACACTTATGCCGGGGGCCCGTTCCAGCAAGCAGTTTCTGGTGTTACCATGCTCAACACAACTTGGTACGAGCGAGGACCGTCCGCCGGCAACTTTCAGCGGTATGGGTTTGAACTTATCAACGACAGGAAGAATGGATATCTTACTTGGTACGTCGGAATGGACCCAACCCTCACCGTGTATGCACAGGCATTGCATCCTAACGGTAATGTTGGATGGAGACTCATTCCTGAAGAGCCCATGTCTGTGATTATGAATTTTGGTGTTTCCAACAACTGGGCATACATCGATTGGCCTGCGTTGACCTTTCCGGCAACAATGAGTATCGATTACATCAGAGTATACCAGCCTCCTGACCAGATCAACGTTGGATGCAACCCGCCCGACTTTCCTACAGCCAACTACATCGAAAGTCACAAGAATATCTACACCAATGTCAACCTCACCCTGTTCAAAGATGGGGGATATAAATTCCCCAAGAATTCGTTGGTTAATGGATGCAAAACATAAATAAGGTTACTCGTTATATATAATGCCATGGGGCTTGCCTGGGTATATATCTTCCAAATCACGACAATTTTCCAACGTAAAATCGCCCTCGGAAAGATTGACAAAGTTCAAGATACCATTGCTGACCGTAGCAACGATTATGGACCGTCCTGTGCCGTACTTTAGCTTATTATCTCGTATCTTCAAGTACTTGTTTTTTGTCTGCACAGCAATGTCTAACTTGGCCTGTCTCTCCTGTTGCCTCTGTAGCCTCACTTCTCTCTTGGAAGCGGGCATGGAATTCTTCTTGGTGAATTTGGGCTTGTCTACTGGTGCTGTAATCGGATCTCTCAACAATGACTGTATGGTGGAGAGCTGCAAGAAGTCCGTAGTTTCTGTTTTGACGACACAGATCTCAAAGTCGGGCGGCGCTGGGTTCTTTTTCGAAAAGGTTGGTGTTGGTTTCCATACATCAAACGTGATGCTAGTTTCTGGGTTAGGTTTGGGGGCGGGTTTGGGTGTGCCCGGTTTATACGTCGGTATAAGTCTCAATGCCTGGAAAACCGAGGTGTAATTAAAGTAATGCTTGCTGGAAAAGTGTCCAATGCTGGATAACGGAAGGGAGAGGATACCGTAAGCCTGTAATTTGCGATGAATGAATCCAAAAATGGTCTTTATCCCAAGAAAACGGGATAAACTAGAAATAATACTGGATGGTTGCGATGGAATCGGTGTAATTTGTTGAGAAACCTTGGGTTTATGGTTCTGGATCAAATAACCAAGTCTCTTCAAATAGGAATACACCTGGTACTGGTCGATCAGGTACTTGTTCGAAGTGAATGCCAAACTGTAGAGGTATGCTAGGTCCAAGGGAACGAGGGATTTGTAGTTGAAGGACTCGTTATCGTTGGTAAGAAACTCCATAAACAGTTCGCTGGCAAGATATATCACCATGGACCCTCTCTCGACCAAGTAAACCGTTTCCAACGGATTGAGCACCAGTCCTCCATTGAACTTACTCCACCCAAACAGGTCGTTCCGGCCCACAGGAACACCCACGTCCCTAAAATAGTTACCCTTTGCATGTGGGACCAATGCTACGTTGTTTTGAGGAACCCAGATGGCGACCAACTCTTGTTTGGTGTGATGGCCCCGTACACCTTCCAAGGCCGTGTACATGGCATTGCGAGACTCCTGAAGGGCATCGCGCTGGAACTCGGTTCCGTCAGGCGCAAAGTCTTTCTCACCCCGTTTGGGAATCCCTATGAAGCGCCAATCGGGCACTTCGTCTTCGATGTCCGACATGGAAACGGCGTTGTATTGGGGATAGGTGATTTGGCGATGGTTTTTGGACCGGCCGAATTTGGTGAGCGATGATTTCCAAAAACGACCGAGTGCGAAATCATTCTTTGCAAGCGTGCTTACTTCCACATCTAATGTCAGAACCGGTTACATACCAGGTGTTGGTACGTCGTGAGGATCTTAGCCAGACACCAAAGAAGACGGACAGACAAATATAACGTCTTGTTCCAGTTACTAACCGCCAGGCGGAATCGCTACTCAGAGACATGTTGGACAACATACTCCGTCAGCAGACGCTCACCAACATCGCCAACCGCGTGTCGATCGAACACATGCTGGCGCCCGACGATGGCAGCGAGATGACCAACTACGTGGTGGGCTCCAATAAGGACATTTTTGGCCAGGACAAGCAGAAACTCAAGATCACAGAGGCGTCGAGATACTTTATGTGTGAGAACTGCGGCAGAAAGGTCGCTGGCGGCCGGTTTGCGCTGCACGTCAACAAATGTCTAGAGAGAAAGAGAAAGTGAAAGTGAAATAGCAGGCAGGAGAAAGACAGGAAATGTGTCACAATCCACATAACCACCTCCCGCCAAACTCCTGGACCCACAACCTCAGCATATTAGCCGGTCCCACACCACCCGTGGTACAATTTTAATAACATCCGGAATCGGCCCCATTCCACCCCAAACAAAATACAGCCGCTTCCCCGTTTAAGTTTTAAGGTCTGCCTTTTGGTGCCGTACATAGCTTAATACAATGACCGTATCCGAGTTCTCCTCCAGTATCCGGCCTCCCCCACCCTTAAACAAAGGCCATTAACCCAAAAAACCCGGGTATCGCACAGAACTGTAATGTATAGATGAATTGCGGGGAACCCTTGTGCCAACCCCAGGTGCCCAAGCTGGCGGAGCCGTGCTATATAAAGCAGACACAGTTTTCTTCTAAGCTATCAGCCATTGTCCGTTGAGCCCATCACCACAATATGTCGCTAATTGACTCCTCTCTGGGGAGTTTCTCCCGCCAGTTACCCTTGCTAACCGATGATATCAACGATAACGTCCCCGTGACCGCTGCCACTCCTGGTCATTCGGCCATTTACCGCAACAAGGCCCATCCCCACGAAGTAGTATCCTTCATCCATCCAGGACTCAACACCTACCACGCGTTGATAAACAACGCTGTCGCGCTGCACCCAAATCTGCCTTGTATCTCGGTATACCCGTACGATCTGCCGCCATTGACGTACGCCCAAGTCGATGACAAGAAGCGATACCTTGGCTCGGGCATCTTGCGCCTACTCCAAAGCAACCCCTTCTTGACTGACGCTCACCACAAGATAGTAAACCACGTTCGCGATTACAAGACGTATGGCATCCCCACCACCGGCTTGGACAATAACAACCGTCAAGTTGAAGACGCATGTTCGTTTATCGTTTCGATCTTTTCAGCCAACCGGGCAGAGTGGACGTTGAGTGATTTAGCCTGCAGCTCGTACTCCATCACCAACACGGCGTTGTACGATAATCTTGGGCCCCAGATCACAAAGTATATTCTCAAACTCACGAGCAGTCCCGTAGTTATTTGCTCTGGAGACAAAGTCGCCCTGGTTATCCAGTTCAAGTTGGAGGAAGACTTGAAAGACATCATCCAGATCATCTCAATGGACCCTGTCACTGCTGAATTGGTGGAACGGGCGAGGTATGCCGGCATTGTTCTTGCCGATTTTAGTGAAGTTGAAGCGGCTGGCCGCAACAATCCATTGGAAGAACTCCCTCCTTCACCCGACTCGCTTTACACCATTTCGTTTACCTCGGGAACAACAGGGTCTCTCCCCAAGGGAGCCATGATTACCCAAGCCAATTTCGCTTCGTGTGTCACATTTCTTGCTGCTGCAGAACCCCACGGCGGTAATGATCGCCGGGCCCACATCTTCTTGCCATTGACCCACCTCTACGAGAGACAGACATCTGGGTTTGCCTTGTCAACAGGGTACCATCTCGGATATCCCCGTATAAATATCGATGGCGCCAAGGTCGATCCGTTTGTCAATTTGATTGAAGAATTGAAGATCTTCAAACCAACGTACTTTTCCATTGTCCCCAGGGTGTTGTCGAGGCTCGAATCGCACGTCAAGTCGATTATCGCGTCGATGCCACCCAACCAGGCAAAGAAGGTACAACGAATTATAGATTGGAAACTACAGCAACAAAACAAACGGGATGGCGAGACTGGTGCCAACCCCGTATTTGATTCGTACGAGCCCTACAAGCGATTGAGAAGCTTGGTGGGCTTTGATCACTTGGAGTGGACCCAGACTGCCTCGGCCCCGGTATCACCAACTACCTTATCGTACCTCAAGGCAGCGTTAAGTGTTGGAATCAGACAGTTGTACGGCCTTACCGAGTGCAGTGCTGCCATGACCACCAGTGGGCCATATGAAGCCAATCCAGGCTCGTGCGGAAGCACCGGGGTTATAGGCGAAGTCATGCTTCGGTCAGTGAGCACCATGGGGTACGATATTGCCGAGAACCAAGGAGAAATCATGGTTCGGGGGCCCCATATTTTTAAAGGGTACTTCCACAATTATGCCGAGACTGAAAAGACCTTGGATAAGGATGGCTGGCTTCTCACGGGCGATATTGGGTATATCTCGAAGGTAAACGGCCGGATTTATATCGTTGATCGAGTAAAGAACTTCTTCAAGCTTGCCCAAGGTGAATTTGTGTCGCCCGAGAAGGTCGAAAGCCGGTATCTTTCATCTAACCCCATGATCTCACAGCTTTATATCTATGGTGACCCGCTCCAGTCGTATTTGGTTGGCATTGTTGGGGTAACGTTTGAGAATGGTATAAAGTTCTTGAACGAACAATGTGGATACAACCGGTTGGACATGGCCCCACACGAGTTGGTGCTGGAAATGAACAAGGTCGAGAACAAGCACAAGTTTCTCCATCTCATCAACGATAATGTTGGCCAGAAACTCAATGGATTTGAACGTCTACACAATGTCCACGTCGATATCAACCCATTGACGGTGGAACGAGACGTCGTCACTCCCACATACAAGATCAAGCGCGGGGTCGCTTCGAAGTTCTTTAAAAATGTGTTCCAACACCTCTACGATATTGAGCAGTCTTTACTCCATCGTACCTCCAAGTTATAAGTGTGTATATCTATATCTATAGTGTATTGTTTTAAGGAAAATGCAACGTTATCGGCTGCGAAAAAAAAAACATTAGGAGATTGCGCAAGTTGCCCATTTCGGACACGGCCCCGAAACATGGGGAAATGAGTCAAGCGAATTTTCTAATCTGCCGTGTGAAACTGGTTGTATGCAGGCCAGATGACCGCCGTATGAAAAAACTATAATCGAGAGAGAACAAAACTTATCTTCATCGAGTCACTAAGATAAAAAAACACAAACTACGGAATGGCTCCTCCTCCTCCTATTATAATAGATGCCCAAGCTGTGAGTGGAATTACCGGTTCCATCTCGCTTGCCTGCTGGATTATTGTGTTTGCTCCTCAAATCTACGAGAATTTCCGCAGAAAATCGTCGGAAGGTTTATCGCTTTCTTTCATCATTCTCTGGTTGGCTGGTGATGTATTCAACGTGTTGGGGTCCATTTTACAAGGCGTGTTGCCCACCATGATCATCCTAGCTGTTTACTACACCTTGGCGGATATCGTGTTGCTCTGGCAATGTTTGGTTTATGGGCATGGCGAAAACGCCGACTTCATCCACTTATCGCCTGCCAACCCCATGAGTGAAGACGTGTTGGAGACAGTATTGTCGCGTGAACATCCCCACGTTGAAATCGACGACTCCGACTTGGAAAGTGCCACCGATAGTAAGGAATCCAAGTTGTCCAGTTTGCAATCGGGCTTGATCAAGACCCTCATGGTCGCTCTCGTTATTGCTGCTGGCTTGGCTGGGTGGTATGTGTCCTACTTGAAGGATGCCAAACACAAACTTAAGCATCCTGGCGAAGTGCACAACCCTCTGGATATGGTGTATGACCCATTGGCTCAATTTTTTGGCTGGCTCTGTGCTGTGCTCTATCTTGGATCCAGAGTGCCGCAGATCTTGCTCAACTACAAGCGGAAGTCTTGTGAAGGCATTTCGTTCATGTTTTTCCTCTTTGCCTGTTTGGGTAATTTGACCTACGTCGTGTCAATTTTAGCCATTGACATGAGCTGGCACTACCTCTGGGTCAACTCGTCATGGCTTGCCGGCTCCTTCGGGACGTTGGCTTTGGACTTTACTATTTTTGTCCAGTTTTTCTTGTATAACGAGAATAACGACTCCGAAGAAGAGCAATCCTTGGTATCCGACGATCAGACTTACGGTACCGATGGTAGATAATTTTCTAGAAACATAGCATAATAAAAAGTACCCCTAAACATACCGCCACATACACATACCCTGCAAGTTTTCTTGATTCACATTGGTTAGCGTCCCAAAACGTTTGACTTTTTTAGTCTGGCTCCGGAGCAGACTTCCCGATTGGGAAAATCGATTATTTCCGGTAAGGCTGCCCCATCGTTCTTAAGTGTGGGCAACGCTTACTACGTCATTTCCTCTGGCAGAACTGATTACAAACCGATAAGAGTTCTCTCTAGACACTGTCTTTTGGTGTATACAATGTCGGCAACCATGGTCAAAAAACGTAACAAGCCTACCTTGGTTTGTACCAACTGTAAAAAGAAGAAAATCAAGTGTGATCGCCAAACACCCTGCCAGGCGTGTGTGAAAACCGGTAACGCCTTCAGCTGTTCGTATGAGACAAAGTGGCAAACTTTGTCTGTCGAAAAACCAGCCAAGAAACTGAAGCAACAACCATCAAGAGATAATCCCGAGGAGTTGGTTGAGTTCTTGCAGAAACAAGTTGAACAGTTAAAGGGCAAGGTCGCCGGCGAAGGCAAACCCGAGAATCCTCCAAACTATACCCCACCCCAGGCCGACGGCAATGAAATCATCAACTTCTATGAGGGCTATGACTCGGTCCATATCAAGGAGAATCTTCGTCGTGTTAACTACGGCCCGCTCTGTGTCGGTTCTACCTTGAAGAGAGACCCTTGGCTCTGGACCCTCTGGAATATTCTTGATCTGGACAAAGATATTGCTATCCAGTGTCAGATGACTGAAACAGCACCACCATTGACAAAGGAAAATACGGCGGTGTTCTCTACCTCGATTTCAGAGGCCGACACCAAAGGTCAAATCCCGGAGAAAGTGTTTCAAAAGAAATCGTTGGAAAGCGATGGCTATGGTGAAATCATGCCCTACCAGTCAAAGATGGGCCCCAATGTCAGCTCGGTGACGTTGGGGAAAACCCTTTTTGATGGCAGAATGGACCCTGAACTTGAGTTGATTGAGAAAATCAGGATGATATTACCCAAACAAAAGGTTATTTGGTGTTTGGTCAACCGATTCTTTGAATCATTCTATGCTTTGCTACCCATTTTTGATGAAGACGATTTTAAGGCTAAATTGTCATTGATTATCGGACCGGAAAGTGACAAGGATGCCCCCTTGGAAGAAGTTAAGATTGAAAAAAAGTTGGACTTGGCGTATGTGGCATCTCTCTTAATCTTATTGCGTTTGACCTATTTATCGTTGTTTTCCAACAGAAACTGTGTTAATGCCCATAATTTGGAAACCAATGACAAAGCCTCGAGTGAAATCAAGTACTTGCTTTCACACCCAATCAACTTGATCAGCATTGAAATTGCCCGTCAGTGTATCCAGGCCTTCCAGAACTTGAGAAAGTTCAATCTTCCCTTGTTTCAAGCGGTTTTGTTAACAAGATTATATAATTTGCTTGCTCCAGAGGAAGGTGACGGTATAGATGGCGGGGATGCTAGTGTGGTATTGGCGACTTTGGTGCTGATGGGACTTCTGATGGGTATAAATCGAGAAATTGTTAGCGATCCGGACGATGGGAAACTCAACAGTCTTACAAGAAAGATTTGGTTTGTATTGATGCGGTTGGATCTTATTCAGTCGCTCACCACGGGAATTCCTGGTTCAATTAACTTGAAGCACTCTAACGTGAAAGTTCCATATCACGGACAAGCCCTCAATGTTGCCGATGAAAAAGTGGAAGAGCTTGCTGTTGGTATCATTCGTTACTTTCACGGTAACGTTGAACCGTTACGTGAAGTGGTCGATATGCTCGCAGATATTAGAGACGGCGTCACCATCAATAAGTTATCAACTACATTTGCCAAGATTGATCTAGTATGTGAAGACTTGAATATTTTGAAAAAGAAGGATCCCCTTATTTCAAAGGCCCAGGAAATTATCAACTCCAAAGTGTTTATTGTTTTGAAATGTGCCTTGTTTACGATTTATCACCACTTGTTTTTGCACTTTGAATCGAAACAGCAACATGATCTAAGCTATAACTACTTTCTAATGATGCTTAATATCATGCACGATGACGTGTTGCCATACTTTTTTGAGGTGTTATATGGAAGACTAAGTGCCAATGCACTTGTAATTAATCCAAGTATTGAACTTGCCTTGCATAAATTCAATCATGCCTGTATGGCCATTCTCGTGAGAGCCACTTATTTGACTTTTGAAGCTGAACTTAAGCCGTGTCATCATGAAGCGTTGAGACTCGACCAGCTGTACCGTATGTACTACTCCAGAATTGCAATTTTGGCATCCAATGCTAAACGGACTGGAGGGATGATGACGAGCGTTTTGGAAAAGTTCTCAGCACGTTACTACTATGCTTGGAAGACTTCAAAAACGCATCGTATTCTTTACAAGTACGCCAGTGTGCCTGACATCTACCCTAAAATCCCCATGTCTGTTGCTCGTAATAGACCATTCGCATATACTCCAGCTCAGTTGGATGAGTATAACAAAATACTCCACCTGATTGGTAGTAGAATCGACACGATGCTAGAATATGAGGACAATATTCACAAGAATCCCGAGCATTGGAACATAAAGCGGAGTCCAACAAGTACAACCACTGGTCTGTCGACAGATGTGGAGACCCCAGTCTCCGTCGAGACTTCGCCATTACCTAACATTGAAGCCAGCAATCAATACGTGGACCAGATGTGGTTGCAAATGTTGGCCATGCAAACAGATCCAAAACAAAAGGAGGATCCCATGCATGGTGGAATGGCACTCAACAATGATCCACTCAATGGAACTTTATTCCCGTTACAAGTTCCTTTTGATAATTTAGGGTTGCTAAGCGGGTACGATGCTACTCCCAATGTTGCCGTTCCAGAAGCAACGCCGGGAAATGGAAATGGAGGAGACATTTCGGAGTATGATTTTTTTAACGTTTTCAAAGAATCTCTTTTAGGTTAGTTATAATAATATGGGTTTGTATCATTTCTTTGCGTAGGTTAGGATAGCCTCCGGGCCGAACTTGGTTTTGAACTGGTCTAGGTCTAAGCTCTGTAAGATGGAAGTGGCTGAAGCTTCTGTTTCAAACTCAACAAAAGCCAAACTTCTTGCCTTGATGAAACGGATATTTATGAAGCCCAGGGAAGTTTCAAAATATGCCAGCAAAGATTCGTTTATGGTGTCCTTGGCAAGGTTCTGTGCCAAAAGGAGCTTGTTAGGAGGGAGTTTCTCGAAATCAGGAACATTTTTCTTGGGTTTCTTGTGGAGCAGCTTGTTGAGCTGCTGTTCCTTAAATAATTCCTGTTGTTTCGTGCTGGCTTCTTGTTTCTTTTGCTTCCGGATCTTTACTGTACTGTCATCCTTCACGACGGAGGAGAAGTAGTTGTCGGAGTTGGCACGAGCATACTGGAGAGTCATTGGCTTATCGAAAAGAGAATGGTTTTGCAATTCTTTCAATGCATTCGCTGATGCCTGTTTGGATTCGAACGTGACGAACGCTTGGCCCTTCATCTTCAAGTTGCGATGGGCGGTTATTTGAACGATCTTACCATACTTTGCAAAGAGATCATCAAGGTTTGACTTTAGCTTGGTGAGTGAAACTTTATCATTGAGGTTCTTAATGTATATAGTCTCTATGGGGTCCATTTCGTGTTAGATGTTTGATGGATGTAGAACTCTTTTGTAGTTTACGTTGTGTGTGTAGTGATTGTCGTAAACGACAAAAGAGGTCAGAGTCGTGCTTACATAATATAGTCAGAAACGCTTAGTCACCGTGAAAAATAATAGGGTTTCTGGTCCAAAAACTTAAATTACGAAAACTGCAACTTTTAGGACGAGAAAATTACCGAAAGATTGACTTTTCCCAAATGAAGTATTTTGGAGCCTATTCTCTCGCGGCACCGGTAACGTAGCGCTGTTGGGGGGACACCAACGTAACTATTGAGGTTAAAGAAAATATTATTGACATCATAACGGGGGCGGAAACCTACGAGCATTTCCGTCCATTTTAACACGGATCTCCTCCAGCCCTTTCTCTATTGCCCCCTGTCTCTACAGCCCATTCCCCTTTGTTGTAAACGAAATTCCTTCTTCCCCCTTGTTCTCCACATCGCTTTTTGTGGAGCATAACGTACTACCCGTGGCATCAATCCTGCTACGCAAAAGCGCAAGTTGTCCGCGCGCGCGATCTAATCTCTTATATGCACATCTGATTACTCCGCGTTGTAACCAATCACATGCCATGCATTAGTCAGAAGCAATCAAAAAATACCGAATCCGCGCATTGTGACCATTGGTTTTGTGTTATCCTAAGCCGATGTTTTTGTTACGGGGACCCCGATGGCTATATATTTATATTTGCCGTGAATCTTTCCAGGAGCATTCCATACTTTTTTGGTTACTTTTCCATATAAAATGTCCTTAGTTGCAATCAAAAACGGCATATCTGCCCTTGTATCCTCCAGAAACAAGTCTGACGATGAGTTAGACAGAGTCAACCAACTCTTGGAAAACAACCAGACTCCATACGGCGCCACCGACAACCAAGACCGTGGCCATGCTGTTGCCACTGAAGAATCCGTGCTCAACGCCATCAAATCCGCCAACAACAACCTCGACAGCGACAACGACGAATTTGACGAAGAAACCGGGTTTTTCTCCAAGTTTGATCCAAGAGTCATGTCAGACATCATCATCGGGTTGTCGGACGGTTTAACTGTTCCCTTTGCATTAACCGCAGGTCTTTCCTCCTTGGGTGACTCCAAGTTGGTCATTACCGGTGGTATGGCCGAGTTGGTCAGTGGTGCCATTTCCATGGGTTTGGGTGGCTACTTAGCTGCCAAATCCGAATCGGAATACTATAAATCACAGGTCAAGAAGGAAAAACTTGAATTTTTCAAGAAACCCGAGTTGATCAACCAAGACGCCGCCGAAATCATGTTTGAATTGGGGGCCACCGAACAGACCATCGCCCTCTTCTTGAAGGACTTGGACAGCAAACCTAAAAACTTGATTGACTTTGTCATCAGATTTGGTAAGGGCTTGGAAGAGCCTGCTGAAGGCAGAGAGATTACATCCGCCTTAACCATCGGTATTTCTTATTTCTTGGGTGGCTTCGTGCCCTTGTTGCCATACTTTTTCACCACCGTCGTGAAAACCGGTTTGTTAATATCAGTTCTTGTCATGTTGATCACCTTATTCATCTTTGGATACGTCAAAACCTCCATCTCTTTGGGTGAAGACTGTGGAACCCACAAAAAGGTTGCTGAAGGGGCCCAAATGGTGGCTATCGGATCCATTGCTGCAGGTGCAGCATGGACCTTGGTGTACTTTATTGATAACTAACTGACCGTTGGTAAATCCTTGCATTGAATACCCTAAATGAGAGTATATGTATAATAGAAGATAATAGATAAAACTAGAGAAAACTCGAGAGAGACTCAGAAGAGAAACGAAGCAGGTAGGCACTATTGCGGCGTGGACCTTTTCTTTTTTGTTAGCCGTTTGCCATCTTGGTCGTGCGCGGCACACCCTCCCATTTCAATGGCAAATAAACGCACTCTCCTCTTACACTACTCCACTCCACACCACCATGTCTTCCAGAATAGCAGAAATCATATCCAGGATTGCAATTCCCGCCGGGATTGCTGTCACTTTGGGCCAACTGGCTCTTTACGACGTTGAAGGCGGTAAGCGTGCCGTCATTTTTGACCGTTTGAACGGGGTTCAGTCGCAGGTTATTGGTGAAGGTACCCATTTCTTGATTCCATGGTTACAGAAGGCTATTATCTACGATGTCAGAACCAAGCCTAAGACCATTGCTACTACCACCGGATCCAAGGATTTACAAAACGTTTCATTGACCTTGAGAGTATTGCACAGACCAGAAGTGTTGAACTTGCCCAAGATCTACCAGAGTTTGGGTTTGGACTACGACGAAAGAGTGTTGCCAGCTATTGGTAATGAAGTGTTGAAGTCGATTGTTGCCCAGTTTGACGCTGCTGAACTTATTACCCAGAGAGAAGTCGTTTCTGCTAGAATCAGACAAGAATTATCTAGAAGAGCCAACGAGTTCAACATCCGTTTGGAAGATGTTAGTATCACCCACATGACTTTCGGTAAGGAATTCACCAAGGCCGTTGAACAGAAACAAATTGCCCAACAAGATGCTGAGAGAGCCAAATACTTGGTCGAAAAGGCCGAGCAAGAGAGAAAGGCCAACGTTATTCGTGCTGAAGGTGAAGCCGAAAGTGCAGAAACCGTTTCCAGAGCCCTTGCAAAAGCCGGTGACGGTTTGTTGATGATTAGAAGATTGGAAGCTTCCAAGGATATTGCCCAAACCTTAGCTTCTTCTCCTAACGTCTCGTACTTGCCAAGCGGTGGCAAGGGAAGCAGTGAAGGATCCCAGAACTCCAACTCGTTATTGTTGAATATCGGTCGTTGATAAACCTAAATGTAAATAGATTACGTACTTAACAGGAAAACGTAAAGTTTAGCAAGCACTAGTACAATTAAAACGTACAATATATACAAATTCTAAAGAAAGACTTGGTGGACCAAATATATACATTAAATGTCCAAAATCACGAGCTCGTCGTGGATTCCAGGCGTAGTGACGCCATTCTTGATTAAATACTCGATGTCAACCACTTCTTTGACACACCCGCTGGTCAAATTAAGGATCTCGTCTTGAGTCCGGCCCACAACAACGTCATCTTCAACCCGCACACCGATTCCTTGGTAGTGTTTGGGCCACTTATCGTCTTGTGGAATGTAGAGGCCCGGCTCGATGGTGATGACATTACCCTCTACCAACCTATCGAAACGAGATACCGAGGGGATATCGTGCAAGTCCAAGCCCAAGTGGTGGCCAATGTAGTGGGGGTAGAGTGTACGTGATACATCGCTTCCAGTAACATCGAAGCCCAAGTGTTTGAGTTCCTTTGTAAGCATGCTGACCGAACATTCGTGTATATCATTCAAGCTGACCAGTTTGGACTCGTCACAGAGATCAATACACTTCTTGTTCGTGGCAAGAACCGCCTCATATATATCTCTTTGTGGGCCCGAGAACCCACTGGGAGAGTTGGGCCAGGTTCTCGAGATATCGGCACAGTATCCACCGAGCTTCCCTCCGGCATCCACAAACACCATTTCGTCCTGGTACAACAAGTCGTCGTTGCGGGTGTAGTGGATTGTGAGGGCATTGCTGCCACTGGCAACGACTGGGATGTATGCCTGTTTGTCACAGCCACCTTTGACAAACTCGTAATCAAGATACTTTGCCAACGTCTTTTCAGTAATGAACGGTGTCTCCGATCCCACACGCCCCATGGCCTTATTGATAGCCCTGGACGAGATCTGACCGGCTGCATGCATCACCAGGATCTCTGCTGGTGATTTGACGGCCCGTTGTTGGGCCACAAGCGTGACGAGAGGACGGACTGTTGCCTTGCTCTTGACAATGGTATCGCGGAGCAACGAGCTTGGTGCCGTGTTGAAGAACAGCAGGAATGGCGATCTCTTGACGGGGTCGTCCCAGTATACGTAGTCGCTGCGCTGGACCAACTTCTCGATATACTGTCGAGCCTTCGTCACATCCTCGACCTCGTCGGCATTAAAGTAGTCGTATGCCCCCTGCTTTCCCAGCTTGGCCCCCTCCCAAAGCTCTGACCGCGGGTCCTTCTCGGGCACAAGCATGTGGAGCACGATGTCTTCTTCGGCATCGCCTTTCTTCTCGATGATGGCTACCGAGTCGGGCTCGAGCCACCCGGTCAAGTAGTACAAGTCGTTGTTCTGTTGGAAGTCGTGAAACACACTGCCAGAACTGAACTGGACCTGATTGCCAACGGCAATGGCCACCGAGTTTCGTGGAAGCTTCGATGCCAACTCGACCCGCCGCTGGAAGTATTCCAAGGCCGAGATTCCGGGCGTCAAGTTACCGGCATGAGGGATGTAGTGGGGCCGTGTCTCGTGAGTGGGCTGACCTGTGTTGTATGGTACTGGCAACGGTGGCCGTGTGGAAATGGTAAGCGATCTTGTGAGTAGTCGGAGCATTAATGGTTCCAAGAATTATAGTGCGATCGTTGATATTTGGATTTGGAGTTCATCCATCTACAATCCCATGCCCGTTGTCTATGATTGTACCAAGGGTTTCTGTACTGGTTCGGCCCGTACTGTAAAGCCGGGCATCATTACAAGTAACGGATTTGACCAATTGGACTGGGAGTTGCCCGAATACGACACCGACGAAGAGCCACCGGCAGTCGCCAATCACACCGACACCGACACCCGAGACCAGCCCGAAACGAAAAAGCTCTCAAAAAAGGAGAAAAAGGAACAGCGCCAGCAGAAGAAGATCAATGCCGCGGCCAAGAGACGACATGCGGCGGTGCTGAAGGCCCAGAGCACCGACGACCCATCGGGATTCAATCCATTCGTAGCTGCGACGGCTCTCAAATCGGCGTACAGCAAGATTGTCGATTCGGCCCCACAGAAAACAGCCGGCGACTTCAAGGTGTTCCAATACCACTCCATTGCATTATACAAGTCCGACTTGGCCCAGATCCTTCCCGAGGGCTGGTTGAACGACAATAATATCTCGATTGTGTTTGAACTCATCACCCAGCTTTTCCTACAAAATTCCGACACCAACAAGTTTCATGACCAGGTCCAGTTGTTGTACCCTTCGCTCGTCCAGCTCTTCTTGCATTTCCCGGTCAGTGAAGATATCCAGAATATCTTGCCGTTGGACGACTTGAAGTCGCTGAAGTTCATCTTCATTCCTATCAACTTTATCGATTTCTACGACGATATCAACTTGGAAGAGGACAACAACGGCGACCACTGGGCAATTGGCTTGCTCTCCATTCTTGAGAATAGGCTCTATATCTACGACTCTATGACTGTTGACGGCGAAGACGAGTCGGAGACTAAAATATTGGCCGAGTTGACCAAACGCTTACAGTCGTGCAAAAAGATCCTCAAGTCAAACAAGCCCATCGAAGTCATCAAGATGAAGTGTGATCAGCAGGAGAACTTTGATGATTGCGGCGTGTACGTGATTATGATTACGTGCTACTTGATTAAACAGTTATTATACAGCAACGATGATGACGAAGATGAGACGGTGGCCATCAACATGGACCTCAGTAAGGTCAAGTTCAATGCATTAAGTGGCAGACAATTCATGATGGAATTGATGTACAAGTTATGGAAAAGTGGCAGCAATTAGGTCGTGAAATACCTCTCGATTAACACACCTTTCATCAAGGTGGCGATACTTTCACTTTTCAAGTCCTCCGTCAAGCGGTCAATATTCACTTGTAACTCGGCACTTTCACCTCTAGTTTGTTGGTTAAAGAATAGATCCTTGTCTGAGTCGTACCCGACGCCCAATTTCCCCAAACTTAAGACGGATATCAAAAGTAACAATTTGTTTTTGATGTAATCGATTTCATCTTCTCCATATCCGAGTAGTTCGATCAATTTTTCACTAGGAACTTGTTTCGTCACCGAAATGATTAGCAAAAAGTTCTTCAAATTGATCATAAGTATGATGTATTCTGTAAATGATCCAATAAATGAACCCTTGGATCCAGAGACTGCGCTCGGTAACAAATAGCCCAAGTGGGCGTTGAATTTGTTGATGAATTCCACCTGGTTCAATACTCCATGCACCAGTTTGAGGCTGGATTGCGACAATGGGAACAATATCTCATGATAGAAGGCATACTCATACCGGGAATCGTCAAGATCAAAGAGATTGATGATGGTATCGTTTTCGTCCACATCCAACAACGACAAGTCTTTGAAGGGCCTTGAAAAAATCATAGTCGTTCCAAACATAATCAAGAGCGGTGTTTTCAAGGTGTTGTTCTCGCCAAAGAAAGAGAGGGCTAGGTTTGGGTCGGAATCCTTCGCCACAAATATATCAAGAAACTCTTGGTAAAACTCGTGGAATTTGCACTGTTTGAATAGTAATGTCAAGTTGACAAACCGAGCTAACCAGTAGTATCTCAATTCGGTGGCAAGTTCCTGTGTCTTCAGTTCGGAGGCGGAAATATTGAGCAAGATATCGTTTTTGGTGTAGTAGAACTGGATCTTCTTGTACACTGATTCGACCGATTTAAATGCAGCTTTGTTGGAGGAGTCGGGGTCCTTTTCTTTAAGTTGAGTCCATCCCCGGTTGTTCTTCAAAGCCGTTGGTTCGTCAACGGGGAACCAGATGGAACGGTAGACGTTGACAATGTACTGGTAAAACAAGAACTCGAGGTATCTGTTCTGGACCAACTCGTTGTGAAAGCTTGGCTGGGATGTGAACTGGACAATGGAACCAAGACGGTCTATGAGAAATGAGGCCTCTTCGTAGTTACCTTCGATGATGTAGATGACGATTGCCTTGAGGACATCGTTGAACAACTGTTTGTTGTCTTCGACTGGGGTAATGTCACCCAACCGTTCGGTAACTGTTTCGTTGATGGCGTACATAAAGTCGTCCCTGTCGCTGGTAATCTTTTCCGGGTCAAAAGAGAACGGTACTACTGTCGACCGTAAGTACTCGACTATCAAGGGGTAGCCGGGGTTCAATGCTCGGTGTTTCGTCATCAAGTTGAGTATCTGGAGGGCGTCCTTGGTCAAACTCGCCGTTTGGCCAGTGGTCGCTTCTCGCAGCTTCTTGAACTTGTACACCAACGGATTTATATCTAGAAAGTCGACGTCGGCCATTGTTTACACACGAGTGAAGGTTGAGTTGGCGATACACATTTTTATGAATTGGTCGCGATCAAAATAATTAAATTCGCGTGGTTTGGTATGGATCTATCAGGTCTAAATTAAAGGGTCTATAAACGTCCACATGCCAGCATGTGGATATTGGTAGTTTTAGATGCAAAGTGGTTGTGGTGGTGTGTGTTTTTTGATGCTGAGTAGTTGTCAAAGCTTTTTTGATCTTGCTGCCTTTTGTTGGGGGACTCACAAGATTATCTGGCTCGTCAGGTATGCTGTGGCGATATCGAACAAGATCTGGGCAAACGCCCAGCTGAACGGGATCCAGGTGCTCATGGTCAAGGAGCCCGACTTGTAGATGGCAGCCAAAATCAAGCCGATAATAGCACCCGAGGCGAAGCCCTTGAATATTCCGACGACAACGTAGCCCCCGAGAATAATGGCGGTGCCAATCATCGAAATCTTCAGCACGCCCACATGGTGGCGGTAGTTGTTGAAGTTATTGTTAAACACCGAGATACATCCGGCCACCAAGTACACTGCTCCAAAAAACAACATCGACCAGTACACATTGAACTTCCAGATGTCGACCGAGTAGTAGAGGAACGACTGCTGGTACTTGGGTCGGTCGGGCCCGAGCGGCCAGTACAACGCCGGAAATCGTGGCGTGGTGTACCCTATAGGAACGTTCAACGACGTTACAAACACCCTCATCGAATATGCGATGCCCGTAGGTGTGTTTTTCTTGTAGTTTGTGGTCCAGCGCTGACCTCTAAAGGTTTGGGGTTGGTCTCACTCATCTAAGGAACAAAATTTGGCGGTGGGTCTATATGCCGGCCGCGACCAAACAAATCGTCCTCCTACCGAAATTGCACTTTCAACAAATCGCCACTCACTCCAAATCATTACGATAGTGACAATTCGCAGCGGACCCTTACTGGAAATTACCACACAACGGCATGTCTAGAAGATACGATTCCAGAACCACCATTTTCTCGCCTGAGGGCCGGTTGTACCAAGTTGAATACGCACAGGAAGCCATATCGTTGGCAGGAACAGCCATCGGAATATTGTCTTCGGAGGGGGTAGTTTTGGCGTGTGAGAAGAAGGTCACCTCCAAGTTACTTGATAACGACGGCTCTGCTGAGAAATTGTACGTTATCAACGATAATATCATCTGTGCCGTGGCTGGGATGACCGCCGACGCTTCGATCTTGGTGAATAACGCCAGAATCAACGCCCAACAGTACTTGAAGGTCTACAATGAAGATATCCCCTGCGAAACATTGATCAAAAAGGTGTGTGACGTGAAACAAGGTTACACTCAACATGGTGGTTTGAGACCATTCGGTGTCAGTTTCTTGTACGCTGGCTACGATGACCGCTACCAGTTCCAATTGTTTACGTCGAACCCCTCCGGTAACTACTCGGGCTGGAAAGCTACTTCTATCGGTGCCAACAACTCGGCAGCACAAACTCTTTTGAAGAAAGATTACCGTGACGACTTGACGTTGAAAGAAGCTGCGGAATTGGCCATCAAGGTCTTGAGCAAGACGATGGACTCTTCCAACTTGAACAGCGAGAAGTTGGAGTTTGCTACCTTGAGTTTGTCCAAGAGAGACGCCACCAAGCCAATCCACAAGATCTGGAACGATAACGATATCGACTTGTTGATCAAGGAGTCGGGTGTGTTGGACGACAAGAGCTCCGACGACAACTAGGTTGTATAGATATACATAATGAAGACTAGGCCACTGCCAATCTGTAGCAACCATAACAAGGATATGTCACTGACTGGGAGTGCGTGCGAATACCGCACAAAATTGCAGCTATAATACAACGGTTGCCGTGCAATCTTACTTATAAAACAACAGCCATGGACTTCGTAACTCCCGGAATTTGGCGGAAGTCAGCTATTTCTGGCGAGTTGATTGCGGAGATCAACAATAACAATCGGAATTCCCTTGAAATAACTAAGAAATTCAAGGAAGTCAATAAGCTCACGGGTCAGTTCCTTTCCAAACAATTGGCTACGTATGATGCCACCGACGATTCCAATTTCGCTGCTACTCAGGATGTATTTCAGCAAGTATATTACTTGTTGAACATTCAAGACTTCAAACTTAACCAGGTTTCAAAAGTCGATCTCGCTAAATTGCAATCTATCTACTCCAAAACCATCCATATTGATGCCGCCAACGCCAGTGAGATTGCTTCAACCACCAACAAATTGACAAACTACTTCTTGACCCTTACCTTAAACTTAAACTTGTCCAATTCGCTAATTTACCAGACCTTGGTGTTGAAGTCGAATCTAGTATACTGGGAAGAGTTGAGTACGTCTCGCCAGGCCAAGGTCTTCTACCTTATCCAAACATTGCCATCCAAGATCTGGAATTTTGGCAAGTCTATCTATGAGAACTCCAAGTCTTCATTGGAAGATCAATACGAAATTACCTCCAACAGTACGGGCACAGAGGAGGATCATAGATTGTATCACAACTGGGTTTTATTAAAGCGGTATGTCCTGGTGTTATACAGTACGGGTCATAAGATTATCTCGTCAGCTTTTATTCAAAGCAACCCTGCAGTTGCTCTTTTGAAGATCTCAAAGACGAATTCCTGGAAGAATAACCAATTCATCAAGTTTGTCATTAGCTCTCCCTTCACTCTAGTCAACAACGAAATCAGAGACAAAATTGCCTTTATCAATGGTCAAATAACTGAAAATACCGACAAGATTGATCTTTTGCTTAAAGCCAATGTCAACGGCCAATCTGATTCACTTGAGATTTTGGAGAAGCTCTTGGAAGTAACTCCATCATCTGCTAATGACAACATTCGTATTAACAATATTTTGAGCTCGGTTATTACTTTCCAACAAAAATCACTTGACTCCAGTTCAAAGCCATCATTCCTAGTTAGATATTGGCCAGTGTTGTATATTTTGATTCGTTTCGGCCCTGCTCAATCCCAAACTCTTTACCATAACAGGGAAGCCATTGTTGACTGGTTCAAACATAACTTTATTGATACGGTATATGGATTTTACAAAAACTGGTTGGTGAAACCGATTACTGACATGCTCAACATCCTCAGACACGATGATGAATTGAGTATCACCCTGAAGGAATCGTTGCAGTCCGATCTCAACTCGTTAGAAAGAATGGTGATTGAATTCCTCACGGATGAAAATGTTACCGACGTTGACAAGGGACAGATCCATCAGATGATCCAAAATGGTGACTTGACGTTATTGATGTCCAAGTACGAAAACCAGATCAGAAGTCCTGTGAAGTCGCTTATCAAGGGCTCGCTTATTAGATCACTCTTAATCCAGATCCAGAAGACTAAGGTTGATGGAGGCATTGCCATCAATGGGATCGACAAGCTTTTGAAGTCTCAGCAATTGGTGTTTGGAATCGTGTCTATTTCGCCATCGCTACTTATTGTGTACAAGTTATGGAGCAATTTGACCAGTGCCAAACCAATAGTTGTCAACGGCAAACAAGTCAACGTCATCTGTTTGAAATCCCTCAATAATATCGAGAATTTGCTCGTATTACTTGCTAACCAAGATAATGGAGCTACCAACTACGAGGGCCAACTTTTGATTGAAATCATCAATCTTATTGTCTCTTCCAAGCCCATCATACCCAAGCAATTAAGAAAAGACTGGATCAGAGACTTGAACGAATTGAACAACAGTGATTTTGAAGTCAATACCAAACTTAACTTGATCCGCAAGATTTGGAACATGTATGCCCCATACTTCAGATAAAAATATCGTGTATTTTATAATAAATGAAAGTTCAAACCTATTATACACCCAAGGACTAAAAATACAGTAAAAGTAACATTCGTAATCATAACATCAACACTTGTTAACCAAGGAGTTCTTAGGGAAATTGTACCCTCCGTCCTTGAATGACGTGATGTTAACATCTTCGTAGATGTTTAAATGACTTTGAATGTAATTGGCAGTAGGGTAGTCCTCGGGATCACACCCAACATTGATATTCCCGGCAGGTTGGTACACTCTAACATAATCGATGCTCATCGTGACGGGGAAATGTAACGATGGCCAGTCAATGTAAGCCCAGTTATTAGAAATACCCAAGTTCATAATGATCGACATTGGCTCTTTACTCAATCTTCTCCAACCAATGGCACCATTAGGGTGCAATGCCGCGGCATACATTCTCATTGTTTCGTCTTCTCCGACAAACCATCTGAGGTAACCATCAGTATTATCATTCAAGTATTCAAACCCGTAATTCTGGTAATTGTGGTCGACATTTCCTCTCTCGTACCATGTAACATTCAAGGTAGTAGTAGCGGAGATGGCTTCTTGGAAAGGACCTCCGGTGTATGTGTTCATGGTCGTAACCGACTTGTTGTAGATTTGAATGAAGTCATAATCTGGATAATACCAAATGTCAAAAGGAGCCACTTGTAACGATTGAGAAGCTACACCGACAATAAGCTTAGTGTCAGCTTCTGCTTCCAAAGCGTCAATCTCCGGTGCACCTCTACCGACACCTCTGTTTGGATGTGATTCTCCGGGACAGGTACACGAGTTGAGTCTTTGACCTGGCAAATAGGAAATCCCATCTGTAGAGGACTGATTGGCAGTAATACCGGCATCGCAAGAGTCATATGAGTACGGCCACACCCCTTCGGTAGTAGCTAAATATCCTGGACGTCCAAGATTACCCATGGTCCACAAGCCGGGCCATAAACCCGAGAAACCACCGTAATTTGGTAATCTGGCAGACATTTCAATTCTACCTTCGGTGAAACAGAACTTGTTCCACGATTGAACCATACCCGAACGGTAGAACAAGTCGTGGTTCTTATAAGCGTCCATTCTCAAAGTAAGAGTACCGTTAGCGGTGGTGACGGCGTCGGGGTCGTACCATTCCAAATCGTGAGTGGCATCGTAGTGAAGATTTGGAGCAGTGAAGAACTGATCGTCACCATCGTAAAAGGTTCTTCCCTCGGCATTAAATTCGTCAGAAAATACGATATTCCAAAGGGATCCATCCAATGCCGTCTTTGTCATTGCCTCTTGCGGAGTATCAGGATCAACTAATGAAGTTCTGATACCTGATAAAAGCGGATAGTGGTAGTCTGTTAAAATTTCATAGACAGGAGGCTTGTAGTGATCGGTGACACCGGAATATGTGAGGACAGGCAAAACAATAAACACCGCAACAGCTGCAACTAACAAAAGAATGAACCCAAACACCCCGCCGATAGCTCTTTTGTCCATGGTTTTTAAATCAATCAAGAACCGTTTTCTGTCGTATTCGGCATCGGCGATTGGATCCGGGTTGTGTAGGTAGTCATCTGGTTCCTTTTCGTCGATGTGAAGTGGGAAGGACGAGGCAGGATATCCGCCAAACGGACTAAAGTCGGTACCAAATGGGTTGGATGAAAGCGACGACGAGTCACCGCCTTCGAATTTTGAGAACGGAGCAGGGGATGCGATTCTCTGGCCCATGTTGGAGAGAGAAGTCGAGGAAACTACTCTGGATCCAGCCATGGAAGGGTATCTATCGTATTCTGGAGGAACATAAATGTTTTGTGGGTTTGGATTTGCACCTAAGTTGTTTGAATAGTTGCTGCGGGAGTTTGGGAGACGGTCCTCGTTGGAAGAGTTGTCGTTAGAAAGTAGTTTGGAGGTGGTTCCGTCATTTTGGGAGTAGTAGCCGTTGTAGGCGTTGAAAGGTCTTCCGTACTGGGCGTGAAGAGGATCTTCTTCGCTGGAGGATGTTGCGGAAGAGCGTTGGTTGGAGGATTCTATAGAGCTTGATTCTTCGCCCGGTGCGGTAAACGGATTATCCGGAGGCAGGTTGGTGCCCCTGACGGCATGTTCCCGGGGACTGTTGAACGTCAAATCTCTCTGGGCCATGTCTTGGTTAATACTCTTGGTGGCTTGGCGTGGACTTACTTGGCTGTAATTTTCTTAGAGCTTCGGTTCACGAAGTTGAAGTGGAAGGAGACGTAGGCAGCGATGTGGCACAGTTCACGACACCAAAGGTATTCAGCGATGGATCAAGACAAAGAAACAAGTACTGGCTAATAAACAGGCTTGATTTCTCCTGTCAATTTTGGGTGGTGAGGCTATGAGATTTGTCAGAAAGATACTGCGGCTTATGTAAGAAACACAAACAAGAAGCAAAATATTTTTGTTCAGATTATCTAAATTGCTCTAGCAACGAAGAGTTGGGTTTGGGGGGGATGGAGATTAGAAAGGACAGTGAATGTAGCCCCCGATACGCACCATATTGATAAGAGGACTACAGGCAGCTTGTTGTTACACTACCACTACGCTACTGCTGCTACTGACCCTTTCCTACCGCCGCTAATAATAGATTCCACGTCTAGCCCCGATCGACACAGAGGTTGTAGTGGCTTTCTTTTTTTTTCATTTCCCGGTCGCTGTTGTTTATTTATGAGTTTCTTTTTGGCCTTTTTTTGGAATTTCCACTTTATTTATTTATTTTTTGTTTACGTATTTTTTTTTGTCTGCTACACCATCAATTTCAAAAACGCATCAACCACGGCAGTTGCAGCCAAACTAGTGATGCCGGAAGATGTATCGTACGGAGGACTTACTTCCACCACATCGGCTCCCACCAAATCGATACCACGGAGCCCTTCCAATATCGCCAACAACTCTCTCCCTGTAAAGCCACCGACCTCTATTGTTCCGGTTCCAGGTGCGTATGCTGGGTCCAACACGTCGATATCGATTGATATGTAGACAGGATCGGTGCCAAGACTGCGGCGAAGGCGTGAAACAATGCCCTTGACGCCGATGGTGTCAATGTCGTTGGCCTGAATGATTTGGAACCCACACTCGGCATCGTGCTGGGGATCATACTCGTCGTCAATGTATGGGGCACGGGTCCCGACGTGCCAGTTTTCGTCGCTGATGTAGCCCTGTTCGTGTGCATAGTGCAAGAACGTCCCGTGGTTCAACGACATGTAGTCCGAGATACCACCGCCCAACTTCTTGGGGTCCCAGGTATCGACGTGGGAATCAAAATGAACGACGCGAAGTGGTTTGCCTGTCCGTTCAAACGTCGACTTCAATGCCATCAATGTAATGGTGTGGTCACCTCCCAAGGTAATGATACGGGGGGTATCGTATACGTTACCCTTGTGCTTGTGCACGGCTCGCTCCCCACGGTACAATTGGTTCAACGCAACCCGGTTATCGAACGGAGAAAGCGACACATCTCCGCAGTCGACGATCGAATAGTTGTGTGACTTGAAGTTGTATGGATTGGTACGACCCGATGTCTTTTTGACGGTGTTGAGTTCGGACTGGGCTGGGTCGCCGATACGCAAGGCAGCGTTTCTGATGGCAGCAGGCCCAAAACGGGCACCGGGCCGGAACGAGACCCCAGTGTCGAACGGAGCACCCACAATGGCAATATCGACCTTGTTTTTGGAGAATTGGGGGTCGAAACAGTTGAAATGGGGGAAGTGTGCGTAGGTAACGATCCCTCCAAACATGCTCTGCTCCGTCAAAATGTCCGAGGTATCGTCGTCATCGGGAAGGATCAACTTTGAATGGGAATAGTATTGTTTGGAGTCGGGGCCCACCGCCTCGAGTGATAACTTGTTTGCAGCCGTAGCATCGGCGTGGACTAACTCGCCAAAAATACTGTCCATGAACGATACTGGTGCATTGGAAAGCAGAAGCGGGGTTTGCGGAGCAGCAAGTGCAAACGCAAGGTTTGCAAGCACAGATACTGTAAAGATTTGCATTGTAGTAGCTGTATAATTATCTAAAGTCTGGGGGGTTAACACTGATAGCGGAGATGGAGAGGTTATATATACACCAGGAATTCTGTGCGGGTTTGGCTGGATTAGGCAATGCGCAAATTCAAATTCCGCCCGCCATAGCGGTATTATCTTCAACACAGTGAATGAGTGCTTTAGCGACCGTTCTGCACGATTTGTCCGGCGGAATTGGTCTATGGGGGCTTATTATTGCCATACATAGGCAAACCTATGTGTGTGGCACCGTGGTCCATTAATTTCCGACGTCTATTGCATAATTTCAATGGTACAATTGGTAATCTTGGTGGAATAATTAGTTGTCAATCGAATCTCTGTGCTCCGAATTTGAATTTGGTTCTCTTGGGATATCCTGTGTATATATCAAGAAGCACCAACACACCAAGACAAGTAAATGTGCTATTATTCTTTGCTTTTTCGGTAATTTCCATCTACTCTGTGCGATGACAGGAGCTTGGTTCTTGGTGCCGAAACTATCCACCTTCTCGTTCCAAGGCGTTGTCGCCTCCTGCTCCTTCTTGCAACCAACACTCTCAACTTTTTGCTCAGGTTGTATGTGCTGAGTGTCTGGTTTTTGGAACACTTTACTTTTAGGATTCTTCATACACATGGTGGTGGAGATTATATAATTTGATTTTTCAGTTCAGTTGGTCTCAAAAATCTCTCCATAAATACACAGCCAACTTTTCAGTGGAAACCACTCTCTGGGTCTGTGGTTGCTACAATTGTTAATTAAATGAAACAATTGTCGTCTTTCCGGACGACACTTCTTGAATGAACTAAATCGATAATATACAGTAATAGTCCTACAACCATCTCTTCTTCTTGGCGTTGGCACTGAGAGTCGCCTGCGTGACTCTTTCGCTGGCAGGGTAGAAGGTGTTTGGATATGGAGCAACCGTGGCCCAGTTTGCCGCGGACTCTGGCGTGTACGACCAACCAGGGGTAATGGTGGACAACACAGTTCCTGGCTTGGCCAAGGAAGCAAAGTACGACACTGAACTACTTGGGTATTGAGGAGTCCAAGTGGTGGCAGTCACGGTACTTCCAGGCTGCAATTGCATAGGAGCAAACTTGGTGACACCGCTCTGTTCCGGGTAAGGAATCGTGAACGAGGCTGAGTTGATGGAGGTGAGGGCGGCTTCCAACGAAGTGAAAGGTGAAGGTTGAGCTCCAGTCACGGAAACAGACAACGTGGCTGGCTTACCACCGTTGATGAGGGTGGTAGTGGTGGAACCGGACATTCCTGTTAATGTGAATCTTGGAGAGTACTGGATGGTCGTCGCCTGGGAGAACACAGTGTAGACTTGGAAGAAAAACAAACCGTTTGGAGCGTCAGTTGCCTCGACAGCTGCAGTGTACAGTTCGTCGGTGTCTGCCTTGTTGGCGAGGTATGTCTTGAAACATTGGATGGAACCCGACGAACCAGTACATAAGGATATTGTGTAGCCCACCGCGTTATCGAGGGAGGTGTAAGGACTGGAATCGTCGTCGGTCCATTTGACGGGGATATTGACCGATCCACCAGATGCAGAGAAGGACTGGCCTTGGGTAGGCGATGTGATTTTCACGTCAGCGTTGACTTGTCCGTACAAAAGGGTCAAAAGTATTAACGAAAGAATGGCATGCATGGTTGAGTCGATTTTGATGGTCGAAACTCGTGGCGTTCCCTTGTGCTAGATGAGATGTGCTTGGAGATATGGATTTATCGCAAAGGAAGCGTTGGTTCGCTGAAGATCAAAAGGTTGCTCGTGTTATCGTTTTGTTATTCTTAGAAACTAAAATTTTTTTGGTGGCAGTGTTGCGACAATGTCGTCGTTGTATCTACTGGGCACGAAGGAGGGAGGTCTGGGCGCGCGCGCGTTTGCGGCGACAATGGGTCAATTGCGACATGAAGAAAATGTCGCTCCGTGTGCGACATTACAACAATAACGCGACGAAACAACCACCTACCCAAGTGAAGGATGGGATCGTGGCAGATTTCAAATGTTGTCACTGAAATTACACAAAAAAACCTGAGGCATCTGTTAAGATCAACTATAGTTGGCTTAGGTTTTTTTTAGAAAAAAAGTGGAGAAACGGCTGTTTCGCTTGCTTCTATTTATGGATACGCTGTACATTGGTCAATTATACGGACAAGGAACTCTTTGTATTTTGAGGCTTTAATCTTAGTTTTAGGTAAGCGCGTTGGTGGGATTTTTGCACATGAAAAAGAGTTGTTGTCCGCCGGTCAGTTTTGTCTCAGCTGGGTTTTTCGGAGTAAAGCGGACCTAATTTCCATCTAGCTCCGAAGTCCACTATAGTCCGTGCGAAGAACGTACGGTAACTAGAGCCGTGTGTCATGAGGTTGTCTTCTTATTGCCGACGGACCAACTTCGGGTCGATAATTAAGCCGCTCCGGTGGTTGCCTGCAGAAAATAATCGACCTAATGCCGATACGGTTTGCTACGTATGTAGGCTTGCATCGGAAATGAAGATGGTTTTATTTTTATTGCCGTGCCGACAGTTCCCCAAAAAGTCACACAGCAAGCTGGAGAAACGAAGGGCGTCCGCCCACAAACCAACCGGAACCCCTTCCTCCACCATCCTGTTTGCGTATCTGGACAGAGCCCGCCTCCAACTTGTTACAACGGGCTGTCATTCGGTGGGCCTCGTCATCCGATGTTAAGCGCGCTTCGTGCCGCCTCTAGCGAGAGTCTTTTTTTTGGCTGCTGTAACGTGCCGGGGCTCAAACATTTTAAAGAATATCAGTTTTGCCATTTACTGTCGTGGGCGCGCTATACGCTACATTAAGTTCCAATAGCATGTTGGTGTGTATTTGATAAATATGGTCGTAACATCGTGAAAGGTGAGGAAAAAAACGTCCGGAATATGCGGTCTTACACAAACCGAACTTTCTTGTGTTCCTCGATGGGGTTGTAGCTCCAGGCGTCAGCATTTGATTGCGCCAAGGACGACTGGTTGGTGTTAATTAAGCGCAATGGCATGTCAAGCATAAATTCGTGGGTTAAGAGCGACGCATCGAAATTTGGCACTGGCGCATTGGTGGTCCCTGTGGTGGAGGTGGTGGTGGCAAAGTATCCTTGTGGTTCATCGTAAGAATGGAGTTCGGACCCGGGAGATGGCGGTAACTCCATGGTTGGAGATGCAACCATGCTTCTGCCATTCAAAGCTTGCAGCGATGATAAAGTCATACTGTTGCCGCGGGCAGGCTTCCCTGTCTTGGAATTGCTTCGACTTCTTGTCTTCCTTGTGGCTGAGGGATGCTTAGCCTCGATGGTCTTGGGAGGCGTGACTGACCTCAAGCTGCCAGACAGCAAGTGGCTTTCATCCAAGGATGAAGCAGATGACCTTCGGCTGCGGTGAAGTTTGTCTTTGATATACTTGAAGCCTATCATCTTCAAGATTTGATTGTTCTCCAACGTGAATAAGTTGGATCCTAGCATCGATATCGTCTCGACCTGAACCATCAGAAAATCCTGTTGATATTTCAAACATTGTCGTGGCTATTTTGCATTCTATATATAAATAATTCTTCCAGAGGACATTACAGATAAAAACCGCGCTCTACACAGGCGTAACTTCCAAGAAATATTAACTCCGTTGTATGCCCGTTTATTTCCTTTCCATGACAAATAATTTTTTTTTTTGTTCCCTCATCATCCGTTGATTATGGGACAAAATCTGTAAGCAGTCATTTGCTGCTTTAGTTATTAGCTTTTTCGTAAACAATGGGGGTAGCACATGCCACAATTATGGTGGTCGTTCTGTCGTATAATCGTTTACTCATCATCATGTCAAAAATATTATCATCTCCGCATCAGGTGGCAAAATCTCCGTCCGACCTTACGTCTTTACTTCCGTATCTGGCTGGGCGACGGCCTACACCATGCTGAATTTGGCATACGGGTCGGATACCATCAGATGGGCCGCGCGTGGTCCTTTTGTTTGCTTGGGTCTGTTGCATTTGGTTTCCGCCGTTTCTTTTTTCCGTACGCCTATCGCCGTCCGCCACCCAAACCTACCCACCAGCGCGAAACCACCCACCATCCGATAACGGAGTATGGCTCGATCAGCTCGGACACTCACCACAGTAGGAATTAGCGACGGACTTCATGTTGTAGAAGACCGCGCCGTATTTTCCGGCTACTGGAAGGTCGCTCGCGATCCGACTCCATTCCCCGCGATTGAATGTCTTTTGTTTGCCGTCAAACCATAACTGACGATGTTTGGCCTCGGGGAAAAAAGCATAATGGAACGACCCGAAAACTTGCACAATCTTTCCCGGGGCTACGTTGCAGGTGAGGCTGCCGACATGGCTGTAGCTCAAACTTAAATTGTCGGTTCCGACAGAAACCAGCCCGCCCAACTGCCCCGATGGAATAAGTGGAGAAAGCACGAGGTGCGCGTCTGCATTGGCTGCAATCGTGAGGATAATATCTTCCTTCCAGGAATAGCCTTGCGTATACGAGCCTCCAGTGCTCGCATATTCCGCCGAAACGCGCCCACTGATGGCCACGTCGGTTTCGTGTAGGTCTTGTTTCTTTCCGAACCGGATTTCCACCATTTCTATCTTTCTCGCTGGCGCCCCGAACCAGCCTGATGGCGCTTCTGTGGTGTCGTCAAACTCGCTGGTACCAAAGTAGAGCGTCGAGTTGGTGTTCTCGAGCACAACCACCGTCCGCTTGGCCATCGCAGGGTCTTTCTGGACCAAGAGCTCGTTCCAAAACGCCGACTCGCAGAGCTCGTGCTCGTTGGCAAACGTCCGTATGTCGGGGAGAAGCTCGGGGTCCAATAGTTCTGCTAAAACATGTACGAGGAGTTCGACAAGTATCATACACAACCGTAATAGCATGGTTGTGTTATTCAACCAATACTTGGTGTTGTCTCAAGGTTTAAATATATTGTCATCCCCATGTTGGTTTTGCAGCCGTGTTCCCCTTAGTCCTCCAGTAGCAGAATATTCAAAAATCAAAAATCCTAAAAAAATGTCACAAAATTACATTTTTAGACCATCTAATGGCATTTAAAATCGTCATGTCGAAAATTCTGTCTACATTGTATAAACCCCGCCAAACACACACATCTACCCTAAAAAAAAAGGCCACTGTCCAGACCGCCCCCGAACACCACTACTGTTCATCTCTAATAGTCTACCGCTCAACTAATTACTAAGACGCATGAAAAAAAACGTTGCGATCAAATCTTCGTGAGTCGGTTTCCGATTTTCTTAGCGGATAGTCCGAATTGGGTAATGCGCTCCGATCTTTGCCAAATTTGCTCCACGAATATAAAAGTACTGGCGCCCTCTGGCAATAAATTAAGCCCACCATTATTCATTTCTTCTAACATGGCACCTACTTTCAACAACCCTGAATTAATCAGATCCACTCCGTACATCAACGGCCAGTGGTACCAGTCAAAGTCCACCAAGACCTTCAAGGTTTATGACCCCGCAACTAATGAAGTCATTGCAGAATTGCCAGACCAAACCGCAGAGGAAATCGACGAAGCTATCCGGATAACCGAGGAGGCCTTCCAGAAGTTCAAACTCACCTCTCCATACGATAGAGCCAAGTTGTTGCGCAAGTTGTTTGACCTCATGCACGAGAACGCCGAAGATTTGGCCAAGTTGGTCACCTGGGAAAACGGCAAGTGTCTTGCCGACGCTACCGGAGAAGTCAAGTACGCTGCCAGCTACTTTGAATGGTTTGCCGAAGAAGCAAAGAGATCTTATGGTCACACCATTCAACCTAGCAACCAGCACAACAAGATCATCACCTACAAGCAACCGGTCGGAGCCGTCGGCCTCTTGTGTCCATTCAACTTCCCCAGTGCCATGGGTGCCCGGAAACTTGCCCCAGCTATTGCTGCCGGCTGTACCGCAATCCTTAAGCCAGATGGCCAGACCCCATTGTCTTCACTTGCTATTGCATACTTGGCCGACAAGGCTGGGTTCCCTCCTGGTGTTTTCAACGTCGTCTTGGTTTCTACCGAAACCACTCCAATGGTGGGTTTGAAGTTCTGTGAATCGCCACTTCTTCGTAAGATCAGTTTCACCGGTTCTACTGGTGTTGGTAAGTTGTTGATGAAGCAATCCGCCTCCACCTTGAAGAAATTGTCCATGGAATTGGGAGGAAACGCCCCCGTGATTGTGTTTGACGATGCCAAGATGGACAATGCTGTTGACCAAGCATTGGCCTCCAAGTTCAGATCCTTGGGCCAGACCTGTGTTTGTGCCAATCGTATCTACGTCCAGGCTGGTGTCTACGACGAGTTCTGTGAACGCTTTGCTGACAAGGTCAAGCACTTCAAGATCGGTAACGGGTTCGAAAAGGGCGTCACCCATGGCTGTGTCATTAACGAAAGAAGTATCGCTAAGGTTGAAGACCATCTCAACGATGCTGTATCCAAGGGAGCTAAGGTTTTGGTTGCTGGTGGTAGACTTCCAGAATTGGGTAAGCACTTTTACGCTCCTACCGTTATTAAGGACGTTACCAACGAAATGAGAGTCACCAGCGAAGAAACTTTTGGTCCTTTGGGAGCCATCAGTCGCTTTGAAACCAAGGAAGAAGTCTTAAAGGCTTGTAATGATAGTGAATACGGTCTTGCATCGTATGTGTTCTCGGAAAACCTCAACACTGCTTGGTACATGTCTGAACACTTGGAATCCGGTATGGTTTCCGTCAACACTGGTTTGTTCACCGACGCTGCTATGCCATTTGGTGGTGTCAAGGAATCTGGATTCGGTAGAGAAGGTTCCGTCTACGGTATGGACGACTACACTGTTGTCAAGGCTATTACTTTGGGTAACGTGTACAGTTAGATTATATTTTTGCCCCAGCACCAACCAATTCGATAATTACGGCTGAAGCACCACCACCCCCATTACATACGGCAGCACAGCCCAACTTACCATCTTCTTGTTGTAGCACCGACAACAATGTAACCACGATTCTAGCGCCAGAGCATCCCAACGGGTGTCCCAAGGCCACAGCACCCCCATAGACGTTCAATTTCTCCTCTGGAAGCGAGAGGATCTTTGCATTGGCCAACCCAACCACAGAAAAGGCTTCATTGATTTCAAAGTAGTCGATGTCGGTGGTGCTCAAGCCAACCTTGCTCAATGCCTTGGGAATTGCAAGGGCTGGAGCAATGGTAAAATCCATTGGTTCCCTTTCTGCCTCTCCCCAACTACGAATACGAGCAATCGGAGTCAAGTTATACTTTTCCAAAGCACGTTTCGAAACAATAACTAGAGCTGCGGCACCGTCATTGAGGGAGGGGGCATTGGCAGCCGTGACAGTTCCGTCGGTTTGAAAAGCAGGTCTCATCGCCAACAACTTCTCCCGGTTAAACTTCAAGATATCCTCGTCCTTGGTGACAGTACCGTTTTTGACAGAAACAGGCACGATTTCACGTTCAAACTTACCAGATTCGTGGGCTAAGATGGCTTTTTCATAACTGTTGATGGCATATGCGTCCTGCTGTTCACGGGTGAATCCCATATCCTTTGCCACCTTCTCACCAGCGTGGCCCATGAGGTTGCCAGAGCCGAAATCTCTAAGACCATCGTATTGGATCCCATCGACGAGGGTACCGTTACCATAGCGCAAGCCGCTTCTGACGTTGGCATAGAAAGGGACATTCGACATTGACTCGGCTCCACCGACAACAACAATGTCAGCATCGCCAGTCAAGATAGATTGGCTTCCGATAATAATTGACTTCATTCCGGAGGCACACACCTTGTTGACGGTAGTTGCCACCACCGAAACAGGAAGCCCGGCGGCAAGGGCCACTATTCTGGCCGGGTTCTGGCCGACATTAGCCTGCAAGGCGCTTCCAAATAAGATCTCGTCGACTGCGTCTGAAGGAATCGTTGCTTGTTCCAAGGCAGACTTTACCGCTATAGCACCGAGATCAGCGTATGTTTTAGTGGATAAACCCCCTTGGAACGAGCCAAGTGGAGTACGTGACGCAGCGACAATGTAAGGCATAATTCGGTTTGATTTCAAAAAGGGAAAATTCAATAAGTAAAAGAAGAAGAAAGTTGAGTAAGTAAACAACGGCTTCGAGCCTTATATAGCCAGGAATTGCAGCCTTCGTTTATCGTATAAGGTCTGCGCCCCAGCAATGAAGTAGGTCCCGGAAATAAGACCACTAGACGGAAATAAAAAAAAAGTCGCCTCCACGAAATCTTAAAATCGCAAAAATCTTGGGGCACTTTTTCGCAGCCAAATAAAAAAATACGCTCGTGTATATTTGTCCTTACCTATATAACTATGTATACTTGCTGACAAAGTCCTTATGGAAGTTGATCCAAAGATCGATCCAAGCAGTGCCAGGAGGCAAAAAGGTGGTTCTCAAATGGTAAGTGTCTGGTGCTTGTCCAAACCCGTTTCCTGGAACACAACAGATACCCGTGTTTTCTAACAACTCGATACAATAGACGTCGTCAACCTCAAGCTTGCAACTCTTGGCGGTGTCAAAAAGCTTGCTGTACTTTTCTGGCTTAAAATCAAGCTTAGGGAACAAGTACATGGCACCCATAGGACGGTTACAGAACACATCTTCCATGGTGGTAAAAGCATTGTGGAGCAATTCGGCACGCTTTTCCAAGTCGGTGTGAATGGCATCGGTTTCCTTATGATACAATTCAAAAGATGGCTCGCCAAGTCTTGGTGGATTAATCATAAGTTCCATGAGCGCCTGGCCCAGGACTACCGAACATAAATTAATGGAAGCAAGCTTGAAGACGACCTGTTGCACTTCAGGAGCAAACCCCACCAATTCCATGTAACCACCACGTTGACCACACTCACCACTGACACCCTTGGAGGTGGAGTGGAGCGAGGCCAATTGGACCTTGCCATACTTTTCAGGATTCTGTTCGAGCATTTCACTGAGGACCTTCTTCATTGACACGAAACGGCCGGTGAAGACGTTTTCTTGGTACACTTCGTCGGCAATAAGAACCACACCGTACTCGGCAGCTATGTCAATAAGCTTAGCAATGTCCTTCTTTTCAAGAATCGAGCCGGTAGGGTTACCAGGGTTGATAACGACCAAAGCCTTGACCTTGGTACCGTTGGCGGTGTTTTCTTCAATGAGGGTTTTGATTTCTTCAGGGTCGGTGGACCAGTTGTTCTCTTCCTTGAGGTAGTAACCAATGGGCTTTGCGTTGTTGAGAGCAATGGTGGCCGTGTACAATGGGTATTGTGGAATAGGAATGAGGAAACCGGCATCTGGCAGCGATAAGATCTGGAGCAAGTACGAGACAGCGGAAGATGCACCCAGGGTAAGGAAGATGTCGCTGGACTTTGCTGGATGCTTGTCTCTCTGGGCAATAAATTTGGCTACCAGTTCCCGGATGTAGGCAGCTCCCTGGGAGTGGGAGTATGCACCGACGGAACCGACGTTCTTGAGAATAGCCTCGGCTCTTTCGAGAACATCAACAGGGAAGTCGACCTTCTTGGCCAAAGGTGGGTATTGTAGCACTGCCAATACTTGACGGTACCACGTCAATGGTTTCTGCTCTAATTGTTGTGGATTACCGATGTTGGCGTTGATAATCTTGTCGAAGGGAAGTCCATGGGAGTCTGGGTTCTTGGAAATCAACTCCGAGAGCTCATCGGCTCTAATGGGGATGGCGCCACGGACAGCGTACTGGGCGTCGATGGTCTGTTGGTTGATATCAGCTACTGTAAGTCTGGCAGCGGGGGCCTTGGTGGAGTATTGGGAGTAGAAGGTGTTGCTGGAGGCGGTTCTGGTGGCGACCACTCTGTGGCAGAGTATTTGGCTGATGTGGCCCAATGGCAATGGCGTAGGCTTCATGAGGAGGAAGGGACGTGAGTCAGATAGGTGTGCGGATTTGTCGAAATGTCAAAAGTGCGGGAAACGTCCGAATTATTAGGTTTGATTCGGAATAGATAGATATATATATAGGTGTATATTTATATGCAAGAAGACGTAGGGTTGGACAGTAGCTGAACAACAAGACTGGAGAAAAGGAAACGGGACAAATTGGTGGGGGGTTTGCGGGTCTTATCTACTTTTCCAGCATCGGTCAAAGAAAAATTTGTTATTGTGGGGTCTGACGGCGTTGTAGTGCCGCCGAGGTCATGTCTGCAGTCTACCGGATAAGATAGCTAAATCGAAAAAAAATAGACGTATTAAATCGGAAGCGGTTGATATGGGGAAAATCGCGTGACCGGAGACTCGTCGTGAAAATCACCCAAAGATTGGCTGTAACCGGAGTCGGAATAAGCTACTCGGGGTTAGAGAGGGCGATAAACGGGGTAAAAAAAGAGGAGAACACCCTTGTTCGAGGGCCCTCATTGTGGGCTGCACAGGCGCGACTAGTTTTTGGTGCCGTCACTGGTACGGCGGGTCCCGGGTATTAATCCCCGTACAGGGTGTCGTAGGAGACCCCGGGTGAGGGGTGGGGCACTTCGGGAAGAATGTTCCTTTTTCCACGGACGGCGTGTAAAAAAATTGTAACGGTCTATGGAATTTTCGTCCCGAGCTTGTAAACACGTCTGTCGACCCGCCAGTTGACACGTTCGCTGGGGGCCCCCGGCTTCCACCGCCATTTTGACGCTAACGCCGGCTGCAACCGGCCAAACATTCTATCGGCGATGTAACCACCGATTGTCGGCAAGAACTTGTAGCCGTGACCCAGGTCTCCCGTGGCCACAAACACCGTGCTGGTGTGGGGAACTCTATCTATGAGAAAGTCCGAGTTGGACGCATCACTGATCCAACACACCTTGCCGTCGATAATCGCGTGGTTCGACAATTCCGGCACAAAAGTGGCGAGACATTTGTAGATACTGGCGTGGGTGGGCGCGGGGAGTCCCAGCGATAACGATGTGTCTCCAATGCCAAGGTGCCGCACCTGTCCATACACTGGGAGCGCGTCCTCGCTACTAACCTCCTCCACCACCGCGGCAATCTTGAGCATTTTGGTTACTGGGTCCGGCGGGAAAAAGTATCCCAACTCGGCGCTGAACACGATGGGCATCAGCTTGTACTTGAGGTATTCGTCGTTTGTGAGCTCAATGTGTCCGACAAAGAGGCCCGTAGTGGTGATTTGTTCTTGCAAATCGACTAGATTGCCGCTGGCGGCACCACAACACACGACGGTTTTGTCGCCGTGGTATTTTGCACCCAGTATCGTCGTCGTCACGCCGTCTTCTACCGCCACCACCTCGTCAGTGACAAACGTCACTCCGACGTCTAGCGCCTTCTGCTTCATGACGAGCAACGAATCTGCAGCCCTGCCCAACCCACAGCGCGGGTTGTAACGGAACATGGCGCTGTCGTCGTTGTCGGTGTCGGCGCCCAATTCGCAGTGTCCGAGCAGGGGAAATTTGTTCGCCAACTCGGTGCGACTAAGCTGCTCGATATGCGACGATTGGCCGAGTTGGCGTAGCACTTCCAACGACCGGTTCTCGTACGCCAACCGGCCCTGGTGCCGGGGCAAGACACTGACACGGCCACACTCGTTGTAGGTCTGGCTCAACCCGGGGTCGCTACGCCAGACAGCCATCGCCTCCAACGCCATTCGGGCGTAGATCTCGTCGTTGTACTCGGCCCGCACGATCTTGTTGTAGTCGTGGGCTGCGCTCCAGGGCGACGGCACGTCGTACGCATCAATGGCAACCACCTCATGGCCCTCCTTGGCTAGGTGGTACGCACACGAAAGCCCAAACACCCCACAGCCAATGACAACTATCCGTTCCATGGCCAATTTTCTGTTATCTCGCGCGGTAGATTATTTTTGTGTGTTGCCGCTACGGCGCGCGCCTGGTTGACTCAGTGCAAGGGAAAAATTGCTGGGCCCTGAAGCGGCAACCTGCGAGCGGCCTCGCACTATATAATTAATTACTGGTGTTCTGCCGCAAGGCTGACTCATTCCTATCGGCATTATTGCGCTGGCATTGTAATCAGGGCGCAATTTTTTTCTTCGGGCAGCGATACGCAACAACCTTCTCCGGAGCGGCTTCCCCATCAGGGTGGGGGGCGTCCTGCTGCTATAAATACGGCTAAAGAGAAGGCTTAATTTTTGGGGTGAAACCATAAATTGTTTGCTCCTCCGATTTGTATCAGCAAAAAACGATGCCCATCGACAACAAAACCGATAACGAGGTCGCCATAGAGACGGTGGCCAGATCCGATGTCGCCTCGCTGGACCAGGACCAGGACTTCAAGGACCTGGCCCAACACAACATCGTCGAGACCCTTCTTATTCCCGGCACCAACGATGTCTACAACGCCAAGATCGTCGTGCTCAACAACGCACTCCAAGATATCGGCATGGGCCGGTTCCAGTGGATCCTTTTCGCAGTCGCCGGTTTCGGATGGTTCATGGACAGTTTTTGGATGTTCGCGATCTCGCTTATTTCCATTCCTGTCCAGCGGGGGTTTGCAACCAAACACATTGCCTACCTTTCGTTGTTCAAATACATCGGGCTCACGTTGGGGGCCTCCACATGGCCACTTCTTTCCGACTTGTACGGCCGTTCCTTTGCCTTCAACGCCACGCTCATCATGAGCGGTGCAGCCGGCCTTGTTGCTGCGGGCATGCCTACGTTCGGCGGCCTCAACTTCTTTGTGTTCCTCATCGGGTTTGCTACCGGCGGTAACCAGCCGGTGGACTCGATGCTTTTCGTCGAGTTGATCCCTGCATCCCACCAACATCTCTTGTTGCACGAATCGGCGTTCTGGGGGGTGGGAAACTTTGTTGCAGCCATTATTGGCTGGCCGTTGATCGTCAACTTTACCTGCGAAAAGGGCCACTGCACTTACGAAAACAACTTGGGGTGGCGTTATTCCTACTGGGTGTTTGGAGGCTTGACCTTGATCATGGCGCTGCTTAGAGTGTTTGCCAGAATCTACGAGTCGCCCAAGTACTACGTCGGAAAGCACGAGGACAGCAAGGTGGTGGAGATTGTCCAGGCCATCGCCAGACGTAACAGAACCACCACCTGGCTCACCCTCGACCATTTCCGCGACATCGACGCCGAGTTTGCTGCCAAGGGCATGACTATGACGGGGCCCGTGGATGCCGAACAGCAGGTTTCCGCCAACAAAGTGATTGTTAACCGGTACTTTGAGACATTCAAGCAGTGGAAGGTGCTTTTCGCTACCCGGAAGATGACCATCACCACTCTTCTCCTTTGGGGTATCTGGGGCTTCACCGGAATGGGATTCCCGTTGTTCAACAACTTCTTGCCCTTCTACTTGCAATGGAAGGGTGCCCAGACCGGGACGTCGTCGTTGAACAAGACCTACAGAAACTACACCATCCAGGCCGTGTTCTCGATTCCTCCCGGGTTCTTTGCCGGATGGTTGGCAGACAGAAAGTATATCGGAAGAAAGGGTGTTGGGTTCCTTGGTGGGATCTTGAGTGGTGTGTTCATGTACCTCTTCACCACGACCAAATCCGCCAACAGTTACCTTATTTTCAACTGTTGTGTTTCGTTTGTGACCACCTTCATCTACGCTGCCATGTATTCGTACACCCCCGAGGTGTATCCTGCACCGGCCAGAGGTGCTGCCACCAGTGCGTGTTCGTTCTTCAACCGTCTTTGTGGCACCATGGGTCCCGTGATGACGTTGTACTTGGACATCAACAATGGCCAGCCGGTGTTTGTCTCGGGAGCCTTGTTTATTGCTGCCGGGATCTTGTTTGTGTTGCTTCCCTTTGAGACCAGGGGCAAGGCTGCATCGTAACCATCTCAAGAATTGTACTACAGGAGATTGTAATGGCTACAATACTAATAATAATAATAAAACAATCATGCATACAACCCTTTTGTATCGTGTAGGATATTTTTAGCCCGGTTGCAAAACCCCATGGCGTGATAATGTGTCGTCTCGGCTAAACTATCTCTGTGCCGGCACCATCACCACATCCAGTCGGTGGAGGTCTGTAGAACAGAAAAGAACCAACGCGCAAATGTCCACGAATGGGACCTTGGCAAGGGGTCCATGTAGGGGAAGGGCCGACAAACAGGTGATTTTTGCAGTCAGTCGCACTTAGTGGGCGGATTTGGGAGTCCCCCCCCTCCTCCTAGGCATCAGGCATCAGCATCAGAATAACCGGGCACTGTAACACCGTAACACGCCTCATACTAACCCCCAATATGTCAGGGTTTCCGGGGATAACTCCACCTGTGCCAGTCGCCGGACGGGTATTAACCCCCATTTTTTCCCATCGTGTGCGTATAGTCCCAGTTTGTGGTGCAGAATTTCGGCCAACCATACGATACGGGGTTCCGTAACCCCTCCAGATTTTTATGATTGCTGCGGCTGCACGGGAAACCTTATACCTGACAAAGCCCACACACCTATATAAGGCAGGTGGCTCCCCGCAGATACCTGCGTCGACATATATGAACCTCCTGAATGTGGATTAATCGATTCTGATTCTTGACCAGCCACCATGACGTTACAACGGAGATGTTCTTTGGCGGTCGAGTCGCCAGCCGGTACCACCAGTAAAAACAACCCCATGCATGCCTACCTTGTTTACGGAAAGAAAAGACACATGCGTTCAAACAGCGCACCGAACTTGACCGAAATGGTAAACGAGGAGAATGCCGCCCACCGTAAAGTCTCCCTTTGTGATCTCAATAGTCTCAACGACGAGTTGGAAAACTTGAAGAAATTGGGCTGCCGTAACGAGCCCAGCATAAAGTCGTCCCAGAACTTGGCCTGTCTGCCCCCACAACTGGCCCTGGCCAGCGACCTGTCCACAAACTACTCGTGGGACGACAGTGACCTGTACCATCCCGACGGGGGCCGTTCCAAACACCTGGAAAAGATAAGAAACCACCACCGCAGACAGTCCATCGCAGTCAAGTTTGAATATCCCAAGGTATGGGGGTGAAGCCATTTGTCTACAACAAGAATGTCTCCTCCTGTTACGTCATCTATTTAATGCATGCTAATCCTAATCGGCACCAAAGTAGATACTGTCAATGAAACGGTTTCTGAAATGCCAGTCATTGTCCCTGAATTGTTCCTCGTTGTACCACCGGTGTTCGTTGTCCATGGTACTCAACTTGCCCACCACAATCGAGACCTTGTTGAACACTTGCTTGATGCGTCGTAACCCAATCTCGGTAGCAAGATACGTACACAACACGATGTTCTCCTGCTTGACCTTGTGGTCGAGCAACACCTGCACCGCCATGATGGACGCGGCCCCACTGATGATTTGCGAGTCAAACAAAAAGATCTTCTTGTTGGGCCCGCCAATGGTGGCAGGTAGGGAGTCAAAGTGCAACTGGGGCTCGCCCGTGTTCGAGTCACTCTGGATAAGCAACTTGCCAATTGTTATGTCTGGAATGGTTTTCTTGATTGCCTTCATGAAGCAGTCTCCTGAACGAATAATGTTGATGGCAATGATTTCGTCCAATGGCTTCAACCCCTTGAAATAGTATTCGTTCTTTCTCGAAGTCTTGACTTCGACACTTTCGTAGTTACTAAGAAATTCCATAGCCTTTTCTATGATCAATACAGAAATACGATCAAAGTAAAAGATAAAGTCGGACCTTTCGGTAGCCTTGTCAAACAAAATCGTGTTGATCCCCTTTGTTTGGTTGTTGGAGGGCAACACCTTCAAGTTGTCAAACGAATCGACGTCAAACGTGATACTTCTGCCCAATTGACGCAAGTGCTTCAAGTGTAACGACGACTTGTTGGCCATCTGCCGTTGAATGTGCTGGATCATCAACGTAATGGCAATGTCGTTTTCCAACCCCTTGGGCAACACCAAGTCGGCATTGTTCATAGTTGGATTAACATAACGGACGGCGTTGGGCTTGACTGTCTGTTCCCATTGTCTCATGGCGCCAGCAAGATCTCTCCCTCTATGCAAAATATCTCTCGTCAATCTCCGTGCCAAACAGACATCCAAGTCGGTGTCGACGTAGATCTTCAAGTCCATCAAGTCCAAGAGCCTCTTGTCGTACAAGGCATAAATACCTTCGATGATAATGACGTTTGCCCCGTAGATCGTGGTCGTCTTGTTGGTTCTGTTGTGGAGGTTAAAGGAGTACACTGGAATCGAGGTCTTTTCTCCTTTCTTCAACTTCTTGACCGTCTCATACACCAAGTCCATATCAAACGACTGGGGCATGTCGAAATCAAACTTGTTGGAAAATGCCAACTGTCTTTCTTCTGGTGTAAGCGGGTTGTAGAAGTTGTCAAACGAAAGCAACACCGTCCATGGCTGGTTCAATTCCTGGATGATTTTCTGAGACACAGAAGTCTTACCGGATCCAGAATTACCGGCAACCCCGATGATGTAGGGCTCGGTCCACGGAGGGATGTACAGCAACTTGGACGAGGAGTCCGTTTCATCTTCCGACACTAACTGGTCGGTCGAGGTAAAGAACGACGAAGACTCGTTCTGTTCAGGCGAAATACGCGAAAACCGTCTGCCCTTGGGAACACCCAACGACTCGGAGATCACAGAAGACATGGCAGTACTTGATTCAAGGGCAGCTCCTACTGGATAAAGAATCCAAAACTCGTTCGCACGCTTTGGTTCATATGGAACGATTCGCATCTCATCGCAAAATTTACATGCCATACCGGGGTTACTCAAGTAACGATCATGAGTGATTTGCGTTCAGGAAAGGGTACAAGAAGACGGAGAGACGTTGATGACCAATGGGACGATGAAGAGAAGCCAGAAATATCCTCCGTGGTTGAGTCACAACGCCAACCGGATCAAAATCGCCAATTCGAACTGAACCAACCTCCTCCACCCCAACAACAACATCCACCAGCACCTGATACTGGAGCTTTAAGAGAAAAGTCTCGGAAAGATTACCTTAAAAAAAGGCAATTGGCCAAGCTCAGGGAGCTTGAGGATCAAATACAGGAGTATGAGTCCCAGCTGGGCCATCTCTCCAACCAACAACAGCAGGATTACCAACGCAAACAAGAAATAGCAACAACAATCAGAAAGGCAATTGGCGAGCACCACTCACAGGAATATGTCTTACCCGACACGGTGATCGATAAGAAACGGAAGCACGATATCTTGCATCAAAAGAGTGTTTACGATGATGCAGAGGGCCAGGTTCCAAAGAAGAATCGTTACGAGAACCAATGGGAAGCAGACCAATTGAAGAAAGCCAACCAGATTTCTGTTATCAACACCGACAAGATTAACCTTCCCGGTCAGGAAAAGTACGATTTCGTGTTTGACGAGTCCCAATTTGTCAACTTTGAAGCAGACAAACCACTCCCGGGTGATGACAAACAACAAGAGTCTACAACAAAGGAAAACAAGAGAAGCACGATGAAAGAGGTTCGAGAATCCCTTCCCGTGTATAAATTCAAACAAGACTTTCTTTCTAGCGTAGCCCAGAACCAAGTCCTTATTGTGGTGGGAGAAACAGGGTCGGGGAAAACCACGCAATTGCCCCAATATCTACACGAAGCTGGCTACTCGGAAAAAGACGGGAAGAAGTTAATCATAGGATGCACACAACCAAGAAGAGTGGCTGCTACCTCTGTTGCTACCAGAGTGGCAGACGAAATGGATGTAACATTGGGACAAGAAGTTGGATACTCCATTCGTTTTGAAAACATGTCGACTCCAGAAACAGTGGTGAAATATTTGACTGACGGTATGTTGTTGAAAGAATTTCTTGCTGACCCAGAGTTGTCCAACTACGGAGCATTGATGATCGATGAAGCCCACGAAAGAACCCTCTCCACAGAAATCATATTGAGTTTGTTGAAAGATATCATAAGGTCCCGTCCCGACTTCAAGTTAATTGTAGCATCGGCCACAATCAATGCGCAAAAGTTTTCCGAGTTCTTCTACAACGCTCCCATTTTGAACATTCCTGGCAGAAGGTTCCCTGTTGATATCCATTATACCAAGAACCCCGAGGCTAACTATATTCAAGCAGCCATAACAACAATATTTCAAATCCATTTGACCCAAGAACTTCCTGGTGATATTTTGGTATTTCTCACTGGTCAGGATGAAATTGAAACCATGGAAGAATCATTGACTGAAGCTGTTGCTCGTTTGGGAGACCAAATCAAACCGTTGAACATCTGTTCCATCTATGCCAACTTACCCAATGAGCTCCAATCAAAGATTTTTGAAAAGACACCACCCAATACAAGAAAGGTTGTGCTAGCCACCAATATTGCTGAAACGTCTATTACCATCGATGGTATTTCTTATGTTATTGACCCCGGTTATGTCAAGCAGAATGTCTACAACCCTAGCACCGGTATGGAAAGTTTGGTAGTAGTTCCCTGCTCGAGAGCTTCGGCAGATCAGAGAGCTGGTAGAGCTGGAAGAGTTGGTCCTGGCAAATGCTTTCGGCTCTACACGAAATGGTCGTTTTACAACGAGCTTGAACTTAACCCTACACCAGAAATCTTGAGAGTTAACTTAACGTCCACAGTGTTACTTTTGCTTTCACTCGGAATAACTGACTTGATCCATTTTGAATTTATGGATCCTCCCAGTCCCGAAACCATAGTCAAAGCATTGGAACTATTGTACTCGTTAGGTGCACTCAGTTCCCGAGGCGGTCTAACTGCTATCGGGCGAAAAATGGCCGAATTTCCTATCGATGCCATGTTTGCCAAATGTCTTTTGCTGAGTTCAAAGTATGGGGTATTTGAAGACATTCTTGCGATAATTTCCATCTTGGGAGAAAGCAGTAATCTCTTTTATCGCCCTAAAGATAAACGAGAACAAGCGGACCGGGCAAAGGAACGGTTTCATGAAGAAGCCGGTGACCATCTCACACTTTTAAATGTCTGGACCCAATGGGTGGATACGGGATATTCCAATGAATGGTGCCAGGATAACTTTGTCCAGTACAAAACGTTGAAAAGAGTCAAGAATATCCGTGAACAGCTTGAAAGACATTGTAGACGGCTAGGAATCGAACAGGAAACTAGCGCAGAAGAAAACAAAACTCTAATGATCCAAAAGTCGATAGTTTCGGGATTTTTCCCCAACATTGCCCGGTTATCTAAAACGGGAGATTCTTACCGCCGCTTGAAGCAGAATCAGCCCGTATATGTGCATCCATCATCGGCCATCTTCCCCACCAAACCCCCACCGAAATTAGTGTTGTATCATGAATTAGTGCTCACTAGTAAGGAATTTATGAGAAATTGCATGGTGATTCAAGAGAAGTGGATCCAGGAGTTTGCGTCACACTACTATAACTCCAATGATCTCAGTTTCATCAAGAATAGTGTCACCAGGTAAATTTTGCAACCGTGTTGCCTGCATATACAAACACTACATCGAAACAAAAATCATCACCATATTCACCAACACCACTAATGTTTCGTCGACAAATGGCGCCGTGGAGGGCGTTCAGTGTTGCACGACGTCTAAACAAGGACGTAATTGATCTTCCACGTATATTCCAGAACTCCAACTCCGACTCGTCGATCCAGTCGATGGAGAATATTCTCTCCATTCTCCAGATTGTTGAGACGCAAGCTGCATCGCCTCTGAGTATGCGGATGCGGCAGAGAGTATCGCCGTTTCTTCAGGCAATCAGGCGCTTGGATACGAACTACCTAAACCAGTTCACCGATCAATTCGGCCGTGAGTTGGTGCGGTATGCGGTACTTTACCAATTCAACTTGAAGCCATATCTTCGTGACAACTGGACCCAGTTGCAGGAGCCCGGCACGGTTGAAAGCTCCATTAATGACATAATACAACAAACCTGTGGCAAACCCAATTCGTTTTTTGCCCGAAACGAAGAAATCACCATGGACCACAAACTCACATATTTGCAGCTGGTGGTGCGGTACTACATCATGAATCCCGACCATTGTCTCTCGCGGCTTAATGTGGATATACGCAATGCCGCAAAGCAGGTGTTGACGTATGGGCCCGAGCATTCGAGGTATTATTTGCCCAAAATCAAGATTCCTCCTTCGCATTCATACATCACCCACGATCCGTTGGTGTTGCGGAGCAATATTGGCAACGAAAAGTCCGACAAGAACCTCTTGGTGTACATAGCGATGGATGAGGCCACGGTGGAAAGGGCGATCATCGACCACCATCGGTATTTGCGACTGCAGAACCAGCCCACCATGGATGTTGGTGCTGATATATTTATGACGATGATGAGAAATGACCAACAGGAAGGGAAACTTGCATTTACGATTCTTTGCAAGCGGGTCTTGCTCAAGATTGAGGAAGCTAAGGAGGATGCTAAGGATGATGATGGTTTACGGAGTGCTGCGGCGGAAGCTCCTGCCCCAAGTCAGGCCCAGGCCCATGTCCAGGCTATACCCACAAGCCGGATCCAGCTGGAACCACAGCAATATTGGGAGACCGGGTTTGTACGCAAGGAAGCTGTACAAGAACCTCACGACCCTAAAGAGGTGTCGAAGGCCGATGTCAAGCACGTAACCATCAAGACGTTAACGAACTACCAAAAGAGTCAGCTCAAGAAGAATGATATTGAAAAGATCCCCCTGCGAGTAGTCGAGGTCAACTACGCCAATCTCAGCGATGAATTGTTATTGGCAAGGTTGGTTGAGGACCAGCAGAGTCTTCGTGTTCTCAAGGCGATTGTGGCTTACAAGAGTCGGATTCCCGACCGGTTGCTCCATTCCAAGCATTACCGGTATGCGCTCGGACAATCGCAGGCGCTCGTTGTGCAGTGTGAGGGCAGCGACGAGGTGGTGATCGATATTCTCGAGAACTACTTTGACCGGTACTTTGGCAAGTTCTACGGACGGACTCCGTTGGAGGCCGAAAAGTGGTTGGTCAACCTCTTGTTGGCGTGGGACGCCCGCGAGACGTTGGTCAATGGTGCATTGTTGGAGGAAGCTGTCGAGGGATTCCGGGACATTATTGCTGGGTGTGAGCTCGAGGCCAGCCGCCAGTAGCGGGGTGACATATGGGGGTTACATTGGCTTTTGATTAGTTGCAAAATCGGCAACGGTGCGACACACTTTTACCTTGGCGTCGCATGCATCGCATCTGTCCCATCCATAAACATAAATATACATACACATTTGATTTTGAGACACTTCTCCCGAATAGGAATAATCAACAAAAATAGCTCCTTCAAGACAATAACGGTGGTGCCAAGGTGACGGCGGTGTCTGTGTGCTTTGGCCCTATCTGGGCTTATTGACGGCCCGATTCGGGAAAACGGCCCCCATTCGAGCGTGGCTTGCAGATTCCGGCCCTGCTACTGTAGTTAGTGCCTCGGGAACCCAAACTCAGACACGGTTGTAGCGTTTCCTGGGGCTGTCTGCAGGACGGGCCCACCTTTTTTCCCCAGTAGTTTGACGCCTGTTCGGTTCTAGATCCGTAAGGGATGAAATTTATAAATCACCGCGTAAAAACGACACAAAAGCCTAAGTTGACTATACACGAGATTTTGTTATAAAATTTTTACCTGAGGGTGTGGGATATTTAGATAATAAACCGACCGCTTGTGGACGCTTGGGATTAAATTGTTGACGTCGTTCTTTTTCTATAATTACATCCACCCTCTAAGGAATCGCTTTTTCCACCTGCTTGTGTTATATTGTTCCTCCATAGAGAACTTCGCCTGTGAGAGAGACTGAACACTTAGGCTTACTCACCATCCTTCAAAAAGCCATCATCGTCTTTTCCCATAATTTTTTTTTTGAACCGCATCCGTTTTCCTTCCCGTTTTAAAACTCTCACCACCCACCCGTCCATTTCGAAAATCCCCTTCCGTTCCTTATAGCCATGTTCCCGTTGTACTTGGCCTGTTTGTTCCTAATGGGACTTGTCGCTGCCGACTCAAACACCGCCATAGGCTGCTACTCCTCCGTGGACACCTCCGACTCCCCGGGCTACAACCAGTTCCAGACACCCTCCTATTGTGCTGGCGCGTGCCCCAACTCCCCCTACATCGCCATCATCAACGGTGGCACCTGTTTCTGCTTGAGCTCCTTGCCCTCCTCCGGCACCGTATCGGCCTCCTCCTGTAACGTCAAGTGTAACGGCTACGGAGACGTGATGTGTGGTGGTGCTTCGGTCTACGGCGTGTTCCCCGGCAACGCAGCTGCCCCTCCACTGAGCTCGGGCGGCTCCCAGTCTTCGTCCACCAAGCCTTCCTCCACATCAGCCCCATCCTCCTCCGTCACTTCCGCCCCATCCTCCTCCAACTCCGCCACCACCATCACCACCACCGACGGAGCCTCTTCCAGCAGCACCGAGGTGGTCGTCGTAACCAAGACCTCCGCTTCGTCCACACTGTCGTCGACCTCCTCGTCCTCGTCCTCGGCATCTTCCAGCCCCACCAAGTCGGGAAAGAGCTCCAACGTCGGGCCCATTGTAGGAGGCGTGGTGGGTGGCATTGCTGCCATCGCCATCATCTCTGCCTTGGTCTTCTTCTTTGTCAGACGCCGTAACCAGGATGACGACGACGAAGAAACGTTCTACGACAAGCCCACATCGACGTTGGGCAGAGGAAACACCGGAAAGGGCTCTCGCCGTAACAAGCAACCTTCTCCTTTGGACATGCCCATGTCTAACCCATTTGTCCACCCATCGGAAGCCAGTGTTTCCAGCAACGGAGGATCTCTACAGACCAGCCAGATGAGCGGCTTGGTTGATCCCAGATTGAATCCAATCATGATGGGCAGACGAAGATTGTCAGAAGGATCGTTGGCCGACGAGGCCGATTACTCGAGAAAGATCCTACTGGTAGCCAATCCCGACCGTTCCTGAAACAGGCACGGAATATTTAACATACATCATACCCCCACCACACCACCACCACCACCACTCCAAACAAATAGCATCCCTTTTTACTAACGAAACCAACTACGATTCATCTTTCCTTTCTTTATTATTATCACCCGGTTCCGTATATGAGAATATACCCTTTTATTTCTTTGCAGATTATTATATATTTGTGACTGAGTCCCGCTAGGGGACCACGATCTGTCGCGGATCTTGAGACATGGTTGTTTATTTATCCCAGCATCCACAAATGTACGCCAGGATATAGATTCCACATACTGTAGTCTTGTAGTGTAGTGTGGTGTAGTGTTACTGTTAAGCACGAGTGATGGTGTTGCACTCTAGTGACATTTTTGAAGCAGGAATGGCGCGAAAAAGGTGCGGGTTTTTCCAGATATGGTGGGTGGCCCCAAAGTGGCTCGATCTGTGCTCGAATAGAAGCCAGCCGCTGGCGGGGGGAGGTGCAATTCTGGCCAATTGCAGACACCGTTACCATACCGTGGATGGAAGTGAGGCAAAATCGGTCTCCGTGGACTTTACGAAACCACGACGGCCTTTGCTCCAGCCGTTTTTGTCCGATCGTTCTTCTGGAAATTGCCGCCGTTTTGCACACTCCAGTGGAAACCCCGGACGAAAAATACACAAAACCGCCTGGCTGACTGCGCACAAACTCATCTACAATCCTCGTTTATTGGCAGACGAAATATAACACCACAGATACGTTCGCCATTATCTATCACCAAGGATCCCAACACGCCCGGGGTTTTATAAACTGAAAAAATCCTCCCTTGCCCACTAAACATCTAACGACCATGAGCTCCTCCCGCCTGGGCACACCCCAACCACACAAGTCCCCGGTGCCCAACTATGAAAAACCCCTTTATGACAAACTCCTCGAAATGCAGACGACTCTTCTCACCCTCAAAAACAACAGAAACAAGTACATAAACTCGAAGCAGATCTACTCCATCTACGACCACTTCCTCAATTCCTTGCACGAATTGAAGATCACGCGGAAGGACGAGGAATTGAAGGGCTTGACGCTCGTCCTCCCCAACCTCACCGACGCCGTCATTGACGATATCTGGCAACTTCTCTCGCTCTGCTTCGTCACTTGTGGCTTGATCAAGTTTGCCCCAGCAACCTACTCCTCCCTATCCACCGTCAACAAGCTCTTGGACCATCTCAAGGAATGTCAGGTCTACACCTTGGATGATCTCGAGCCCATCAGCCAAAGATTGGCCGAGATCAAAGAAATCATCACCAACAACGATTACGACGAACACGATGACTTGGGCGACGACTTTGGCCAGGATGTCCACGATTCGATCGCCCAGGCCAAAAACATCCACAAGGTCGAAGAAAACTTATTGTTGAGAAATAAACTCAACAAGTGTCAAACATTATACAAGCAGTTGGAAGACAGCTTTAAGAACTTCCCGGAAGACTTGGAACCTACCTACAACCAGTTGATCAAATTGAGAAAATCCATTCTCCAATACGTCACACATAAGGAAGACTACAAAAATGCCAACAAAGACATTATCACGGCCAAAATCGATGAAGCCAAACAGGAAATCAAGTCGATTCAGAGCAAACGTGATAGCGACGGTTTATTCCACTCGAAATTTGTAGAAAACGACCAAGAAAAGTTGAACAACACCCAAACCGTTTTGAACGGGTTATTGGATGACTGTAATAACTTGTTGCATGATTTGTCGATCCAATCCGAGTTAAGCTTGGAGTCTTTGTTTGGAACGTTAACCTTAAATGACAAGGAACCTTTTAACCAGGATCTCAAGACGGTTCACAAGAACTTTGAATCGATATATTATAAACTTATAGAGTTGAAAACCAAATTGGAAAACTTGTTGGTGACAAGAAGATGGACCATGAGGGAGACGGACTTGTACAGTTATCAGAAGTCACTCAAAGATCTTGACGACGAAAGAATATTGTTGAATAATAAAATCGTAAAGATCAATGCAGCTGCCAATGAAGAGTCCAGTTCCACCGCCAATGATCAGACAATCAACCAGCAACTCAGAAAAAACCAAATATTAATCCTTTACCTACTCAGAAGAAACTACTCTTTGATCTACAAGCTTTTGGAATCGTCAGAACCTGTCAGTGAATCGTTGCAGCCGATCCACAATCAGTTGTCGACCGTTCGCAAATGTCTTTTGGAAATCAAGCGTGTCGATGGTCTTAATAACACCAGGGAGTTGTACCCGTTCCAGTTCAAATTAGCCTCTTTGGATAATCTCAGAAGTGACGGTAAGTTCATCATCAACGGCCAGATCCCCGAGGGTCAAGGTACGTTGAATGCGCTTCTTGCCGAGTGTTTTGATATTATCCACGAATTGAAGATCGAATTGGAAGAAAAGGAAGAAGAACAGGAAGACGGTCTTGATGAACCTTCGTCTCAGGCTGCTGAATTCACCGATGATGAAGATATCCAGTCTGACGATGAAGTCGAATTAAAGAGAGGAAGATTCAAGGGTTTCAACGAGGCCGACTACGATAAGGAGTCCGAATCTGCTTTTGAAGACGATGAAGACTACAGCTTCAGCGACAGCGAGTACGAGGGTAATGATTATTATTGATTATGTATATAGACAATCTATAGCAATGTTATGTTATGTTAAGTTATTTTATGTTACGTTGCACCACAAAACGATGAAATTTCCTGCGTATACTTTCCAATTTCCGGGTAAAGTTTTCCTTACAAAAAGAAAAAGCAACGCCATCGTCAAGGAGGACCTACCTCGTCGAACACTTCCACATACATTTGGCACTCTTCTTTTCTGGGGGTAAACAAGCACCTCGAATTTTGAGCACTACCTAAAGGATTAAAGCTAACTATACCTCCTTATAGAACATCCATCTAGCCTAACTTACACTATGATATCCACCGGCTTCCACTGGGGTACCAAGCCTACACCCACAGATGTGGCGAAATCTTTCTCTTCGAATGCTTCAGGAAAGCTGTTTTCGAAGAAGAGACGGTTTCTGGACCTTACACCAACTTCATCATCTACCTTAGCATCTGCATCTGCATCGACGTCGTCGACTGCCGCATCGACTCGTAAGACTCCAAGAAAGCCTTCGACTCCCAACAAGCACAAGAAAAGCAGAACCCCACGTATTCTTGGCCAAGCCTTACCTTTGAACCGTCTTATTGAAGTCTTGGACCACGCTTCGTTGCAGGGGCTATTGCAGGACTTGATACAGATGCATCCAGAAATAGCAAGCACCGTCAGCAAGCTTTCGCCCAAACCAACGATAACAAACTCCATCAATCTACTTAAAGAGAAGTTTGATATTATTATTAAACATTTACCATACAAGTGTGATGTGGAAAGTGACTATTCCTATTTGAGAATAAAGCCTCACATGACCGAGTTCTTGAACTGCTTGTCGGACTTCATCCTCAACTTCTTACCACCCATGGAATTGAACGTTGTCAACTCATTGACGTTTTTAGACCATATCACCGACCTCATCCATGAATTACCCAACTTCACCAATAACGAATTTCAATATACCAAACTGATGGCATACGAACAAATCGCCAACACTTGGTTAATTGTTTTGAATCAGAACTCACAAAGAGAAGATGATGAAACGTCAACGTCATCAACGACCACAAATGAAGACCCCGAACAGACCCTCAAGTTGTATAAAATCATCAAGGAAATGAAGTTGGAAGAAAAAATAGACAAGCATAATGAATATTCCTGGGGAAAGTTCAAGACTGTGGCTGATTTTATCAAGTCTGAGTTGGACCAAGCAGAACTAATTGATCATGCTCTTAATAACACCAACAACCAATCTGGTCTCAGTGATTTCATCACTCTTGATTACTCTAACTATTCCATTACCGCTAGAACTTCACATTAGCTTGGGCATCGCATACATTACATACTATGGCTATTCAGTATAAATTATCGGGTATAATATAAAATCTTGATGATGCATTGACTTTGTAAATTGTTTTAAAATATAGACAGAAATTGACAATATTTTGATTTTACTAAAACCTTCCTAACGAAGCGAAGCATTTATAATCTTCGTTGACAACTATTCTTTTCGTTAATCCTCTTTGTAAACTAAGTCCGCTCTTGTTTTAAATTCCCATGTATCATAGGTCATCAAAGGGAAGCGATCAAAATGTAGCCTTTTAAGAACCGTAATTTTTTTCGCAACCATTGTGATTTCCAATAATGTATCAACATGGAAGCACCCATCCCCAACTCACTAAATAGCATCACTTCTTTACCGCCGGCCCCGCTGCCGTTTGTGTCTGCTGTTTTGCGCTGGTTGGCAGAATTTCCACAGAGCACTTTTTCTGGACAAAGTCCCATACTGAATCCGGTAACTCTCTACAACATATTTCGTGTCATTTTAAACGCTGAGGACTGGATCAGTCATAATGACCAAGACGAGCTCTTCTCGGTGTCCTACAATATCGAGTGCACCAGCGATGACTGGATAATTCCACGACAACTCATGCTACAGATTCAATCTCTTGAAGATTTATTGGACAGACACGTTGATAATTGTAAAGCTATGGGGAAACATTACATGACGAAACCCCACATTAACTGGCATAAGCTAGTATTGAGTTGCAATGAGGTGGAACTAGAAGCACTTTGTCATTTGCTAGTAAAGATTGCAACCTACACGTCCAACCTTGCCCCATTTGGACTTACTTCGCTTCATTTGATTGATAAAACAGACAGAGAGTTGATAGACCTGGCACTCCATCGATTTGAAAGGGAACGAAACGAATTACTGGCCCAGCCCACTAATTTCAAGGCCAAGAAGTTCAACCTCACGAAATCGACCGAAAAAGATATTGACTACATCAATGCTTTATTATGGGAAAATTCTATTCTCGAAAATGCTTTATATACGTGTGTTACATCCAAATGAAAAATCAGTTGAATCTGGAGAGTGCTGGAGCCAACACGTCGACCTCTTCTTCGACACCGTTTTCTTCATCCTGTAATCTTTGTCTTGCTTCCTTCTCCAACTTCAAGTTTCTTTCTATTCTCATTCTTCTTTCGTCTATCACATTATCCCTCTTCTTTCTCAAGTGTCTTCTCAAGGCAGAATTCTTGCCCTTGACGTCGGGTCTTATCTCCAACTTCTTATCTTCTTCAGTAACTTGCTCAAACTCGTTAATCTGGCCTGGTTTCAATCTGATACCCATACTTCTCTTGTCAACTCTACCGATATCGTTAGGGTCAAGCGAAATAGTATCGGAAGATAATTTGTTCATCAACGATCTGACTTCCAGTTGTTGTCTCTGCTTGGCCGATTCGTATGGATTCAATTCCAAAGCATCGTAGTTGGCTTCACCAGCACCTGGTACAATCAATGAGCTGAACCCACCTTGGTGGCCAGTACCCAAAATATCTTCGAAAGGAACAAACTTTATTTTTTCCGTTTTGGAACCGGGTATCAAGTGGTTCATGTATGGGTCGTTTTGCTTCGTCTTGAACACATCTTTCCATACCGTCACATGTGGACCCCACGACACAGATAAAAGACCAGTGTCGGAAATGTCGAGGGAAGATGCAGGTGTGGGTGTATAGTACGAGTCAAGCACTTCGAACTTACGCAAATCCCATATTTTTAATGTTTTGTCAGCACCTGATACTGCCATGTACTTACCTTCTCTGTCAATGGCCAAGTCTCTTATTGGACCTCTAGATGATTGGAGCTTGACCAAAGGCGTTGACATACTGGGGGACCATAAAGACACGGTACCGTTTCCATGTCCCAAGTGCATCACTGCATTCCATGGGTTCTGTTTCATAGCCTGAGTAGGTCCCAATTTGGTTCTATGTTCTGCAACAAGGGTACCGGTGGAAACATCGTGAAACTTCAAGAAACCACTGTGGCCCGCAGTGGTCAATAAGTAATGGTAGGGCAAGAAATCAAGAAGAGTAGCCTCAACATGCTGTTTCAAACGATGGAGTTCTGTTCCTGTTTTGTCGTATATGAAGGTGTATTTCTTCTGGGCCACAGCAAAGTATTGATCGTTATGCAAGAATTTGACGGCATTAACGGTTTCATTAAGATGCAACTCGCAATCAACTTTTCCTTTACGCCAGTCAATACAAGCAACATGCCCCTTTCGTCCTCCGAGAAGGAGCTCTCGCCCGTTACGGTTGTAGTCTATGGTGTAAGGACCAAACTCTGGCAACTTCAATTCAAACTTCTTATTGGCAGTACTGACGTCAACGGCTTCTTCTATATCGTCTTGTCTGAATTTGTACGTTTTCTCCATCGGACCGTCTGCTTCCAAAAACCCTGCTTCTTCTTGCAATAACATGTCTGTTCTTGCTGCCGACTGAAGGGCATCGCTGTACTGGTTGTCTATCTTCTGCAAACCAGCATTGAGTCTTCTGTTTTTGCTGCCTCTGCCTTTTCCCTTGTGTCTATCATTTCCACGCTCAAACTTGGCGGTTCTGGCCTTGTTAATGGCTCCCGATTTTGGTGGTGGTGCCATCTTATTCACGCCGTCTTTTGTTGGAGATTTGGTGATGATCATCTCGGTATGAAATTTTTGTGGATCACAAAAAATGTGGACTGCAGATAGTAGCCGCAGCCAAACTTCCCAAAGAAATCACCAATTTTATCTACAGGATAAAATAAATTACTAGGAACCAGGTGATTATTCACACACATACCACTTTCTTCTTCTTCTTCTTCTTCTTCTTCCATGTTCTCTCGTTCCTGGAAAGCTGCTCGTCCTTTGGCAGCAAGTGTTGTGCCCCGTCCAATTGTCTTATCTTTAGGTTTAGTTGGTGCTGTTGCTGGCGGTTACTATCTCTTGGATGCAAGATCGGCCATCCATGAATATGTCTTTTGTCCTATAATTAGAACATTCACTGATGCTGAAACCGGTCACAAGTTGGGTGTGACGTTTTTGAAGTATGGATTGACCCCAAGATTGACCGAAACTGGAGAAAACGACGATGTCTTGTCAGTGAATGTTTTTGGCACCAAATTGAACTCACCTATCGGATTGGCCGCTGGGTTAGACAAGGATGGCGAAGGTATTGACTCCTTATTTAACACTGGGTTCTCATATGTGGAAATTGGTTCGATTACTCCATTGCCCCAACCTGGTAACCCCCAGCCTCGTTTCTTTAGATTGCCTCGTGACGATGCCGTTATTAACAGGTATGGATTCAACTCGTCGGGCCACTTCAATGTGATTTCGACCTTGAAGCTCCGTTTTGAGAGATTAGTTAACAACTTCCAAACATCTCACTCCGGAGAGCAGGCTCCTTTTTCAAATGCCTTTAGAGACGGAAAGTTATTGGGTATCAACTTGGGCAAAAATAAATTTGGTGACGAAGTTGAAGATTACACTAAGGGTGTCGAAAGACTTGGAAAATTTGCCGATGTCTTGATTATTAACGTTTCTTCTCCAAACACTCCCGGTTTAAGAGATTTACAAAGTGAACTGAAATTAGCTAACTTGTTGACTACTATTGTTAAGGAAAGAAACACTGTCGGGCCCAACTTGTTGGGCAAGATCCCTCCCGTCTTGGTAAAGGTAGCTCCAGACTTGACCGAGCCCGAAATTGAATCTATTGCTAATGCTGCCAAGACTGCTGCTGTTGATGGTATCATTATCTCGAACACAACTATCCAGCGTCCCAAGGGCTTACTCACTGGTGACGACCATCTCATCAACGAAACAGGTGGTCTTTCTGGAGCACCTTTGAAACCCTTATCATTGAAAGCTTTACGTACCTTGAGAAAGTACACCAAGAACTCCAACTTGGTCTTGGTAGGCTGTGGTGGTATTTCTTCGGGGAAAGATGCGTTGGAATTCGGTAAGGCCGGAGCTACCTTTGTCCAATTGTACACTGCTTTTGCTTACAAAGGTCCAGGATTACCCGGCAAAATTAGAGATGAATTGGCCGAAGAATTGAGAAAGGAAGGTAAGTCCTGGGAACAAATTATCGGTACTGACGTTCAATAAGAATTAGACGGTCGATAGAACTAATTACAAGACTTTATTTTAAAACAATGACAAATAATTTTAATGGAATTTTTGACACATTTTCTGCCGTTTATAAAGTCACAAAGCTCTATGTCTTCGTACAAGACTCGCGGCGGAGGTGCTCCTTCAAGTAGGTATAGAATTTGTAGTGTAGATACCAATAATCAAATATTATATAATCATTTTTTATATACAGCACCTAGCCAACGTAAACAAACCTAGATCTTACATCTAAACACATCAAGATGGTCTCGTCAAGGCCAGTTACCCCAAGTTCACAGCAACGTAGAAGGCATCTGCATAGATCATCAGGTGCTTATCTTCTTTCACAGTCTCCCAAAATACACTATCCCATAGATGCTGAGAACCTTCCGCTCGAATCGACTCTCAATGTTGAGAAATTTGAACGTCTCTCTGACGCTATTGAAGAACTCGATGTCAATATGACAAACTTGCAGCTGATCCACGAGGCAGTTTCCACCGGGTTTAACGAATCTTTTGCTAGTTTCATGTACGGACTAAGCATCACGATGTGGTGTGTTGATTTCCCTGGGTGCCCTACCAAGAGAGCCTGGGAACGATTACAAGGTCAGAAAGAGTTGGATGAAAGGATACAAACCCTCAAGAACAAGTTGGACAAAGCCAAACTGGAAAATGCTCGTTTAAAAGAACTGTTGACCCATAAAGAGAAGGTACTGGGAACGACGTCTAGATTTGCCCAGCCACGAGCCCCCAAAAGACCTATTGCCGATGCAAATATCATAGATGATGATTCATACGCAACTAACGAGTCGTTTGTGGCAAACCCCTCTGAAAGAACCAACCTGAGACTCTCTAGGATACCCCAGCCGGTGAAGAGTGTTGGTCGGGCCAATCGGAAATCACAAGACCCAAACAAGGGTCCAAATCTCAACCAACCTCCTCGATACATGAAGGGATTATTTGACAGCAGCAACACCCCCAGAGTCAGAGACAACAAGGGCTATAGAATTGCCAAGTAGGAACCATGATCTCCTCCCCAAAATAAGATGTATATTAGCTCTGTATAGTATTGTACAATAGTAAAAGTAATGTTGTTGGATGTAACCTTAATATTTAATACAAGAAGTGGCTGTCCGTTAACGCATCAATTTCAACATCAACTCGTATTTAACTTGCTGAACTGATTTCTGTTGTTGACTGGCTATTATCAAAAGATAATCGCTATTCTCAATCGAATTAAGTATAGTCTGTCGGCGAACCTGCTCCTGGTAATCTAAGGAACTGGGATTTGGCGGAGGTGGCGCACTCATTGCGGAAGCATTGGTTAAGCAGGGTTATTCTGGGCTTGAAGCTGTCTAGTATCAGTGGTCGTGGCCAAACCGAAAAATTAATTCACCAATTCGAAGGGAAACGACACTACCACCTGGTAACTTGTAGTATACTCATTTCATGTCTGAAATCAGCGCAGAGGAAAAGAAGCGCATTTTGCGTGAACGGAGAGCAGCCAAATTGGCCAAGGGAGGTGCCCGTCTTAACAAAATTGTCAATCAGGGATCGTCGATCAAGATTGAAGAGGTGGAAGCTTCCACCGCACCGGAAGTAGTGGCTCCAGTTTCAGTCCAACCTGAGCTACAAGTCAGCAGCACCCCACAAAGAACGATAGATCCAGATGCTGATCCAGAGATTCTGGAAATTTCGAACACGGAAAACATTGAGGACATTTTCAATAAAGTATTTGCTGGCGCCAACGCTGGTGGAGAGGGTGGTGCCCCAGATGATTTTACCAAGTTACTTTCAGGTATGCTCGGAATGCAAGATGGCGCTTCCCCATTTGGAGGACCAGACTCTCCGTTTGGCGGACCCAATTCCCCATTTAGTGGAGCCGATTCTCCATTTGGTGGAGCTGATTCTCCGTTTGGCGCGGGCATCGACACGGCTGAGGCACAATACCAACAGGAACTTACAAATTACAATAAGTACCAGCAAAAGTTGTGGAAATTCCGTTTCCTTGTTATTAGAACGTTGGTAGTGTTGTCCAACTTCTTCTATCACTTTGCTACCATCTCTGACGACTCGTTTTCTTCATCGTCATACTCATATGTTCGTGGATTGCTTCCCCAGACTCCCGTCGGAAGCTTCTTTACATTGTTTACTACTGCTGAAGTAGTGATATTGGCAACATTTTATATTGTCAGCTCCCAAAGAGACTTATTCAAGACCACTTCGGACAGCAGTCTCATCCTTAAGGGACTCGGCTTTGTCTCTATGGTGTTGCCACAAATAAACGCCTACAGACCTTTGATTGTGCGTTTGTTGGGATACTACGAACTTCTTAGCATGCTTTTGGGAGATATTTCTCTCGTTGTGGTTCTTTTTGGATTACTCAGTTTCATTAGAAGATAATATATACACTTGTGGCAATCTACCACTTCTTCTTCATGTCCTTTCTCTTAGCTTCTATCATCTTCTCAGCACTACTGTATCTGTTCTTCTTCACAAACGTGTAGCCCAACAAAATGGTACTGAAGAAAGAAAGACCGAACCACGTAATTAAGTATTGCAAGTGGTTATTGCTAAATGTGATTTTGGGGAATGGAGCGACGGGAACACCCTGATTGATGAATTCAAATTCTTGATACAGTAATGTCATATCGGAATCTCTTTCTCTCGCAATAAATTCAGCATCTCTGTCTTCTTTGTCCTTTTTGGAAAAGAACCAGCTACCACTAGGTTTCTTCTCATGCTGTCTCCACTCAAGGTGGTCACTGAGGTCATATATCATTTGGCAGTAAATAGGCAATGATCCCGACTGCTCTGCCATAACAGGGACATCATGGACATTAAACAAACGAGATCCTTCCTCGTGGTCGAACTGAAGGTAAGACTTGACAGGCATCGATCTGAACAACGCCACAATCTCAATTTCTCCCTGTGGGAATGCCAAATGGGACAAGTAGCCATGTTTTCTTGTTCCCGGAACAACTTTATCCTTGTGGATCCAACCTCTCTCGATCAAGATAGGTTTTCCTCCCGAGCTACGCACAAATGGAGTGATCAAAAGGTACCCGATCTCGCCGTTCTTCATTCTGGGTCCCAAAAACATTTCCTGGCTGTAATCAAAATGGCCCTTGACCTTGAATCTACGGAATTCGAATTGGGGTATCGCTTCGGGGTCCAAGATGGCAGGCAAATCCTCCAAGGGTGCTGCGGCTAAGGCATTTTCACATCTTGCTATCAAGTCCGCCTTCCAGTTCATTCTTTTCACCTGCCAGACTCCAAGCACAAAACTTATCACTGGCATTGCTACCATTAAACCCAAGAAGAATCGTCTTAAATATGGCATTTTTGATTGGTGTTCTAAAGTTGCCAAGTTCCCCGTGGTTCCTTTCACGGGTTTCCAGTCAACAGTAGAAGTTTTCACTGTCCGTATAAATGGTCTTGGACGGACAGACGTTCTCATTAGGACAGAAACAGGCCTCCCGAAACGGGCCTTGATTGTAGCTGACAAGAACATCGTTTGGTGAAGATATCATTTAACTTATTTTCAACATGAAATGGTGCGACACTGTGATCGCGACAAAAATCAACGACACGACAACGTTTTGCAGCAATTGCGATGCGAATAAAGGCTACATTTATTGCCAATCGAGAGTTGGTGATGGGGTTTCATTACAGTCATCTATTAGGTATAATTGCTACTTAGTTTGCACAAACAGGAGGAGGAGTGTCACAGACTGATGTATACAATACAACAAGCTCGACGACGACGGTTTTTCCGTCTGGTTGGACGGAATTGGTGATTATGGTGGAGGTGTCGTAATCTCCCGATGGAACCGAGGTTGTGATTTCAGTAAACGTAGGGTTGACAGGAGTGGCAGAACTCAGGGCAACGTTAGATTGAGTTGGGGTAATAGTGGGGAAGGCACTGGAGTCAGAGGTGGCACCAGGGGCAACAGAGGAAGCGTCAGGGGCAACAGAGGAAGCGTCAGGGGCAACAGAAGAAGCATCTGGAGCAGCAGAGGAAGCAGCAGAGGAAGCATCTGGAGCGGCAGAGGAAGCAGCAGAAGAAGCATCTGGAACAACGGAAGAAGCAGCAGAAGAACCTGGTGCAGTAGAAGCTGGTGCGGTAGAGGCTGGTGCCGATGGAGAACCACTGTCACTGGTTACAGGAGTGGTTGGAGCTGGGGCAGTAGAATCATCGGTGGTGGTTGCAGATGGGGTAATGGTAAGATAAGCAGTGCTACCGTAAACAACATCAGTGGTAAGGACACCGGCAGAGTTGGTGTAGATGTATTCAGTACCAAAGATTTCTTCCAACAAAGCGACAGTGGTAGTGGTGGTCACCGTTGGGGTGATGGTGGTGTCGGTGGTGGATTCAAAAGGCACGGTTTCGGTGGCAGCCTGGGTCAAACCAAGGACGGTGAATAAAAGAAGAGAGGTGATGGAGGCGAATCTCTGCATTGCTGGCTGGGTCTTTTAGGTGAAGGAGTGTATAAGGTCAGTTGTATTCAGTGAAGTCTGGAAAGCATGAGAGGAAAAGTACAAATCCAGTTAGTTTTATATTGGAATTCTTGCGGGTCAGCCCATGCAAGATGTAGCCAGCACCTATTGTCCCAAATCGTAAAATTCCATACCGATTAGTACTAACTATTGTTACGGCGCCATTATACGCATACCTTGCATAACGTGGGCGCTTAATACATATATGATCTTGCAGTAAAATACCTAAATGTTTGCTGGTATGTTGCCTAAATAAGCCACCTAACGATTTTGTTTGAACCAATTCGGAAGTGTTTGCCCATTTGTAGTTTGCAACCAGCCTTAAAATCACGCGTTTCGGAAAAAATTGTCTAAATAGGTTAGTTCCGCTCGGGGCGCCAAACCAGAAAAATGGTTTCTGTTACCGTTGTATTGTAGCCTGTGCAGGTATACGCGTTAACGGTGGGTTGCATTAAAGGGCACGATGCCTTGGTTTTCTACAGCCGAGAGTTTGCTGGACAACATTCCGTTTCGGGAGGTTATGGATTATGCTACACGGTAGGTAAGGAATTTCAGAACGGGGGTAGGGGGTAGACAGTAAGCCGCATTCCAACCAAATAATTTTCTAACAATAGCGCTTCTCAACTTAACAATAATATCTCAATATGTTTAATGTTTATTCTACGCCGAATCGGAGATTGGCGGCACGCCCCAAAAAAACGTAATTGAAGGTTATGTATACTTGTGCGGAAGTTTCAGTTTATACATCGCGCTTCCGTGTGAAGCTTATTTGGGTTTCCACAATTTTATTCTAGGGGCTATCTACGTACATAACCTCTCTCCAGTATAGTTTATTCCACAGGGGGCTCGCCCCCGCCCAAACGCAAGTCGTCTAAATACCACGGTAAGCTTTTTAAGAATAAATTTTGTTTCTTTTTGTTACTATTTTTTTCCTGAAGGACACGACTCACCTCCTCACTCGACGGGATCCGCCCCCGCCGCTTGTACTTACAGATTCTCCTGGAGAGTATCGCCGCCGGTGCGTGCCAGTGTCCTCCTCTTGATGTCATCTATACTATCAACCAACCCCGGAAATTCCTTGGCCAACTTCTCTCCCAAAACATCGCGCAATTGGCCAAAGCCCAACATCTTGCCCTTCAACCTTACGTTGCTTTTGGCGGTGACTTCGATGAATTCTCTCGTGTAGATATCGGGATTTCTTCCATCTTCAATGTATGCTATGACGTCTGCCGGTACAGGGTACTGGTGGGTGAACGGACTGGCGGTGATTCCTGAAAGCTGTGATATCACCTGGTTGGTCTTGTGCGTCAACGCGGTATGTGATTGGATTGTGCCCTGATTGTCGTGCACGAGAACACCGAGCTCGATGAATGATTCAACAAGTGCCAGTAGCTGATCCGCAGTGGCTGCCAACGGTGTGTCTAGTTCGCTTGTCATTTGTAGTGTAAGTGTAGGAGTGTGCCGTAGCTGGCTTGCTTGCAGTTGATGATTAACGAGCGACATTCGATTTTACGACCGGAAAATGACGCATGCCCAAGACATTTTTTACGACATTTGTCCTCCTGCAAAGAAATGGTCGAATTGCAGCTATTACGCTCATACCGTACCTTATTACACCGTACTTTATTTATTGCCCGCCGGAACCTTTAATTTTACCCCATTACATTTTCACCATTCCTCATTATTCATTTCCTTCTAAAACTGTTTTAATTTTACCCAAAAATGTTTGTTACCATACGCTATAACCGCAATAAATTTAATCAGTCAATTGATACAGACGAAGACTCGCCTATGAAAATTGCCAAGTTACCGTTTCCTCGCAACAACAATCCGTTATCGTCTCCACTCCGGAGCTCAGAGCGTCGGAACCGCAATCGTACTCCTTCTCCTTCAGACTCGGATGACAAACTGGTAGAAAACTCTAGAGAAAACCTGGTAATTCCACTGGCAGAACCACTGAGGAATAGTCTGTTCGTGTCGAACCGTGTGTCCCAACAAGAATATGCATCAAGTCAACCTACACCAGAAGCAGAGTTTGTTATTCCCAAGAAATCGGTCGAGGATGCCGTCATTTCGATTTCACAGTATCTGGGCCGGTACATTGCCGCAAGAGCCACCCAGGACAATACGTCCAAGCTTCGTAGCCAAGAACTAGACTTGGAATGGTTCCACGACGTCAGCTTGATTACTGACAGACTACATCTACTCAAAGAAGCATACAGGGCTATTCTGTCTGTGAAACGGAAAAAGATTGCGGCAAAAGCTCTCAACTCATCGTCGGCCGTACCATCACCATATTTAGATAGCACCCAAGATCACAGCCATTTTTTTAACATGAACGAAGATGATCTAGAGGACAGTGGAAGCAATTCTGAGAACCCTGTCAAGAGAGGTGTGGGGCGGCCGAAGAAGATCCAAAACTAGGGGAATCTAGTCCAAGACATACGATGCAAAAATTATGTAAAATAATAAAAGGTATAAATATTGCGTAGACTTGTAAACTGCAAAAGTAATCCCTAGACATGAAGGTTTTAATATTTCACATTCATACTAAGCGTCATCTCTACGGACTCTAACTGGTTCATTTGACCATTAGCTTGATAAGGTAATAGAGCAAGGGATTCTACATTTTCCTGCATACACTCCACCGTCGATAATAATTTATCGCTGCTCGTTTTAATCACCAACAACCAACACCATTCCATTATCATGAAGCCAGTCGTGTCTACCGGGCATGCGTACTGTTGTACCATTTTATCTGCATTTGCCATTGCTATTCTCTCGGTGATTGGATACTTGTTCAAGACGGAGCATGAGTCTATGGTGGGCTCTATCAACGATCCCGAAGACGGTCCTGCCGTCGCCAAAACGGTGTTCGGCGCAGTGTTTGTGTACTTGGGATTCTTTGTATTCTGTGGTTTGCAGATATTATTGATTCAAAGACAAAACAGGATTCAATTATAGTCCGCCATTATAGGCTTTCAATTCTTTACGTACATTAAATAAAAAAATACTTTCGTATATAAACACACAAGTGTAGGAGATTGAAACGGAGTTCCCTTCCATTAGAGCTTGGCAACAGCATCTTTGCCTCCTTTCCAGAAGATTCCTCCGCTCCAGTCACAGATGTCAAACACTAAGGGTCTCAACTCGGCCAACTCTTGTTTGGATACGCCTACATTGACAGCACCCCGTAAGTGGCCCTTTAATTGCGGGTTGACATCCTGAGGAATCAAACTGGCCACTACACACATTGACGTTTCCCGTGCTGACAAGATATCTGTGTAACTCAATAGAGGCGCGTACACGTTGTGATAGGCAAAGTACCACAAGTCCGGATACGCAGCGACCATCTGTCTTCTGATTCTTGTGTTGACTTTATTAGAATAGATTGTGTTCCAGAAATCGGACCCACGGGTCAAGTCACTCTGAATTTGTTTGGTTGCAATCGAATCGACCGAGATTGGGCCGTCAATTGTTTCAGATGTCAACGAGTTCGACGTCTTTTCTTCAAAGTAGGTACCGTCGAAATCTTCACCGACAATATCAGACGATGGCAAATGTCCTGGGTGGACAATAGCAGGCCTTTCGGGAAGATCCAGTGGCCGGATACTGGTAGGGGTGACCGTTTTCAAAATCATCAATGCATTGATGGACTTGGGCAATCCCGATAATGCCGCGCTCTTGAGAATAACCTCTCTAAACTTGGCGGCAATCAGAGCCTGGGCAGCATGAATGTCATCACCTTTGGAAAACTTGAATCTCAACGGTAATTTGTCGTAGTACAGGTAAGGAATGAGAACGTCCGGCAAATTGACCCCTACAGCAGTCAAATCCTTGTACTTAGTGGAAGACGAAATAGAGTCCTGAGCAAGCTGCAACAAGTACTTGTCAGTCAACAAGGCAGTATCGGGCGCATATTCCAAAAGCTGCTGGCGTAAGGCAAAGTGAAATACCTTAGGAATCTCTTGCGGTTGGTTGACCACGGTAAGACACGCACACGCAATTAGATACCACGAGTTGTGGAGAGTGGGGTAATTATACGCCAATTTCACCAAACGTTCAGCAGTAAGCACCGACATAGCAACGATAAGGTTTGGTGGTCCACCAAGGAAATCTTGGATGAATGGAGAAATCTGGGGTCAGGTCGTACGATCACGTGTATTGTATATACAGGCCATGGATGCATAAATCTGAGTCCAGATTTACGTTCAAAATCTGGATGGCTTGGAGCCATGGAGGATGCCTTTTCATAACAAAGAACAATCTACTCAAGTAAGAGAATTCTTGAGGGTACAGAAATTGTGGTGAAATTACATTTATGAATAAAGCCATATTGTGGTGCTATTTGCGTATGGCATTTTTATCTATAGTAATCGCCGATCCGATTGATGTCTTATGGGCCCAATATTCAATATTCGGGCTGAGTTACCCTATTATTCTGCCACTAAAAACAAGGGGCTTTCTATTTTTGCACACCCACATGTGTGCTTTCGTTCTTAATCGCAAATAAACTTTTTGAGCGTGTAAAGCCGCTATCACTGTGGCGACCGCAAACCTGAACCGAATACACCACTAATCAGATAAAGACATCCTTATCGTAACCTATGCTTGATCAATGTATAAGCTTTTCTTCTTGAACGATCCATTGACGCTTCTTGTCCTAAATCGTCTTGTTTAGATTCTTCTTCTTCTTCACCTCAGTGCTTTGACGTGTTCTCGGTGACTGCCGGATTCAGACCCTGCCCGCACTGTTTCCACATTCGTATTTAATGTTGCGTCAAAAGTCGCTGATACACCGAATATATTTGTGGCGGCAATTAAACACCAGCACAGGATAAGGCATAACGTAATTCATTTACCTTTAATTGGTGAAAATTTCTCCACTATTATTTAGCAAAGCACCCTCGGAACCCAGAATGCCGTGTGACATTTTGTCGGCCTTATCAATTATGCAACTGTGGATAGATACAATTACAACACAGTATTACCAACTCCAAACGCCTAATGCAATTAAGTTTGCAGCCAAATTGTGGCAGCCGCCAATACAAGCCTAATTTGATTTTGGCACAACGTAAATGGGACCGTCTTCCCGGAATAATCTTATTCAGATTAACTAAAAATGTCCGATTCGAAGGAGAAGGAAGTTACCGTCCAGGTTCTGGAAGAATTGATTTACTCTGTTAAATCGCAATCTCATAATGGATATGTTCATCACGATGCTGAAAGTTTAACAAACCTGGACTACTCAGAAAAGGTCTTTGCTCAGGATGCTGCATTAGGAAAGGGTTTAAAGCAAAGACATATCCAGATGTTGGCGTTGGTGGGTGTTTTTGGCACAGGATTATTCTTATCCTCCGGTGGTACCCTCTACTTGGTTGGTAATGTTGGTATTGTGGTTGCTTACGTTTTTGTTGGTTTTATTGTTGCATTGAACCAGATGGCCAACGCAGAAGTGTGTACTTTAATGCCTGTGACCGGATACAATATCAGACAGGCCGAACACTTTTTTGACAAAGCTTTAGGGTTTGCCTTAGGATGGATCTCGGTTTACAGTGCACTTATTCCGGCTGAATTGGCAGCTACTGCTGTGGTGATGACCTACTGGTCAGATGTCAACCCCGCAGTCTGGATCACAGTCTTTGGGGTAATCATTGTTCTTACAAACTCGTACACCGTCAGGTTCTACGGTGAAATTGAATTCGGTTTGGGTATCCTAAAGATATTGTTGATTGTGGGTATTATCTTCTGTGGCCTTATTCTCAATTTAGGAGGTGTCAAGGGTCAAGAAAGAGTTGGGTTTAGATACTGGAAAGAGACTCCATGGAATGAGTACTATACCACTGGCAGTTTGGGCCGGTTCCTTGCATTCTGGAAATGTGTTTCTGGTGTTGTGTACTCTTATGGTGGAATTCAATCTATTTCTATGTTTGGTGGTGAAACTCAACATCCAAGAACGAGTATTTATATTGCGGCAAAACGTATCGTCGTCCGTACCTTCACCCTTTACATCCTCGCAGTGGTTATTTTGTCAATGATTCTTCCCGCCAACGACAAGACAATTGCCAACTCCACTGGTAATGCTGCTGGATCTCCTTTTGTGATTGCTTTTAAGAGAGCAGGCATAAAGGGTGTTCCTCACATCATCAATGCAGTGGTTTTAACTTCTGCATTTTCTGCTGCAAATTTGTCTATGATTCAAGGTTCAAGATTTCTCTTTGCTTTGGCTGCGAAAAAACAAGCACCAGCAATCTTCTTGAAAACAAACAAAAATGGTATACCTTACATTGGACTTATCTTTGTTGCAGTATTTATACCATTGGCATATATGTCGGTCTCAACAAGTTCTGCAACTGTGTTCAACTGGTTCCAATCGCTCACTGCATCTAATTTGTTGTTGACTTGGATGTCTATATCGTTCAATCATATCATGTTGACAAGGGCGATGAAGGTACAAGGTGTTTCAAGAGATAGATTGCCTTTCAAGATAAGAGGAGCACCAGCTGCAGCCTGGATTTCTGGAGTGTTGTCCTTCTTTATCTTTATAACTGCTGGATTTTCCAATTTCCTTCATGGTAACTGGAGCACTTCCCTGTTCTTCAGCGCTTACTTCACCTTGCCATTGTTCATTATTCTTTACTTGTTCTGGAAATTTTTCAAGAAGACTAAAATTATCAAGCCAGAAGAAGTCGACTTGGAGACTTTATTCAGGGACGTTGAATTGAACCCAGAGCCGCCAATCGTCAATAACTTACGGGGCTGGAGAATCATCAATTTCTTATGGGCATAAGGGCACTGCCAAACATTTATCTAGACTTTGAAATATAATATATGAACCTCGGAATCAAGTTGAGCGGTATACTCATATCTAAGGATTTACGTAGGAATTGAATTATTTGGGTGTAAGTCAAAGTTGAACCTTCTATTAATTAATCTATTTTTAATTCCTAATACTCGTTCTAATCCATCTCTTGGCAATCTCGTCTTTGATTCGTTTACCATTTTCACTTGTCCAAGGACCCATTGCCCAAAAGTGATGTCCTCCTTTAATTTTTGGCGCATTCTGCTGATGAATGTTGCCAGGCGACTTTTCAGGTGGGATCCCGGTTTCAAGTATTTCCTCGTTTCCAAAGTTGTTTAAAGATTCCCATGGCCTCATCGACAGGTCAATGGGTACCCATCTGTTCGAATTTCTCCAAACCTCCGAACATACCATCTCCTTAATTCTCAGAACTGCTCGCTTGTAGGCAAACTTTTCATCTTCTCCCGTAAATGCCCGTATATCTTTGTAATCAAGTTTTTCCTCGCTTGTATTCAGATCATCGTAATTCAGACTTTCGTCGTATGTGGAAGTATTTGGACGATACGGGTTTGTCATTGCAATACTTGTCTTTGCGAACATCTCCTCGTCTTGCACTTCGAGGCTGTTATTGGAATCTAAATCTAGTTTCTTTAATACTGTTGCTGGAATCTCGTCCTTACGAGCATCAGGAAAGAATAGATAGTCAACCTCAACTTCACTTCTCATGTAGAATTGACATTTAGCCTCGTAGATTGCATCTAAAAGTGTGATAAAACGTCGGGCTTCATTTTTCATTTTAGTAGTCATGATAGGAACATTATCCAAAACAATTGTACGATATTGGGACGCTAAGGTAATGTAATCCGAGGAACAATACAATCCTTGACAGATATAATCGAATTCAAGATAAGCAACTTCTCCTATGGTGAATGGGATGATTGTTGTTCTGTTATAAACCTTGATGAAAGAAGGCTTACCTCCAATTTCTGCTATAGTAGAGGCATTGCTGGTTAATCCAAAAGCTCCCTTGACCATATCAACCCATTGTTTATCATTATCAGCAGTTTTTACCACCATATTTGGTTCTTTACTGGAAATTGCTGCAAAAAACTCCCGATAATCCTTTTCTGATCGCAAATCAACTGAAACACATCTCGAGTTCAAGATTCCAACAAAACTTTTAAACTTCTTCTTATGAAATTCATTAGAATAAAGTTCTTCGGGTAACTTATTTGATGTGGCTACAAGCACCCCACCCAACTTGAAATAGTAAGTGAAAAGAAGCTTAATGATATTTGCTGATGCAATGTCTGGAAGCATGAATTCATCTAACATCAACACTGTATTCTTAGAAATCATCTTCTGGGCAATTTCGAATAATATAAACTCGTTCTCCATTGTCCGCTTACGGTTTCCCACGATAAACCTTTGTTGTTGAATGTCGTGGATTTCGTTAAACACCCAGAGAATAAAGTTGTTGTAATGCCAACGCATCTTTGACTTGTGTGGCAAAGAGGCAGCAAATATGTCCATCAACATCGACTTACCACAACCAACCTCGCCGTTTATGAGCAAGCCATGAGGGGAAGCAAAATTTTGCAACTCTTCTTCGTCGGTCATGTGTCTAATCAACTGTTTCCTTTCGTACTCTAAATCACGGCCAAAGAAGTTGTGAATCTGGCTGAGCTTAAAAAGCGGTCCACGTTGCCGTGCCAGCTGTTGAGCTTGTTTGAGTTCGATCTGACGAAGAATAAGGCTGATTTTGATCAGGAGTTCTTCTGGCGGTGAATAGTCCACAACACGATAGTATAACTTCTGAAACTGCTTCATAACCCGAAGTTGAAGCTCATCCTTCTCCAACAACCCTTGTAAGATATAGTTTTGGTATAATATGAAGGGGTCGGTGATCGATAACGATGTAGTGGTTTCTGGGAACCGAATTCCAGGCATTCGTCCATCAACACCTTGAGGTCCCGAGGATAGGGTTGAATATACTCGGAAGGTTGTGTTTCTGATAGTCCTCAACATACTTGACCTTACCAAACAGTGTTGTCATCGGACCACATCAGTTCTTGGGGTTTAAATACTTGATCCGGGGCTCGTGTGCGATCTTATCCGACGCCGGACAAGGGCGGCTGCGAAAAAAGTAGACTTTACCGGTTAGTTCTGATATGCTGATATGCGACTAATGCGACTAATTCAAGCTATACACCCCTCTCTATTATGGTCTATTGTTGTACTTCTTCTCTTGCTAACTTCATTTGGGCAAACTTACGGTCCAAAGAGTTTGAAAGTCCGTTCATCTCCTCATCTGTTCTCCCATAAAGTTCAAACCACCATTTGATATCGGTGTAGTTAAAGAAAAGTACCCCGTCATCGGGTTGGTAGAGATTATTGGAAAATTCTGTAGGGCGCGAATTAAAGTAATCCCATACCGAAGTGGTCGATTTGGCAACGTGAGACTCTCTCCTTTCCCTTTCACAGTCACAAAGGAAAGTACCATATTGGCACGAATAGTAATGGTAGAATAACCGTTTTAAGAATCGGCTATTAAACTCAAACTTCGATGGATGTTGGCGAAATAACTGGAACACACAGTCGAGGAACTGGTGGAAAATCGGAGATTTTTCGCCGTTCTCGCTATAAGTCTTGGATCCCAAGAATTTGCCGTTTTCTTCCCCGTCAACATGTGATGGGGAACCGGAGGCGGTGTTCTTAATATGGTATGCAGCTCTTTGTAAAAATGAAGTAACCTTGGAAGGTACGGGTGATTCGATTTCAGGACTTTCAGTAGAGTTTTCAACGGGTTTTTTGTGAACCTTGGCTCCGATACATCCTCCATGGTCACCACGCGTGGCAAACTTGAAGCCAAAGCTGACCCACTCTTTTTCAATCAAAATCATGAATCCCTTAGTCGTACGATAAAACGGATCTAGGCAAAGTTGTGCCAATGCTGATACTTGAGAGGTTCGGTCCCATCCGTCTGAACAATGGATAATGACATTTGTGTTATTCAAATGAACGGACTTGGTGATGCGGTCAACCGATTGAAGCACAATAGAAAGTCTATGTAACCACTGCGTTTTAGTCAATGCTTGTTGTAGGAGTGGATAGTCTATCGACAATGGGTACTTATCCAAATCATTAAGAACAGTAGTCAACTTATTGAGCGAGTCTCTCATGACATGAATATTGTCTATGTTGCAAAAGATTTTGTCCACCTGTCGAGGAGTTTGGTCTTGTTCATCGTCGTCGCCGGGCCTGCCACGGTAGTTGTCGATATTTTCAGTACCTGCTCCCAATGCATGTTGAGCCATGGCGTTAGTAATGGGACGTAAGTCTACCAAAAGGTTTCTGTGTGGTTGAGAATGGAGTTCATCGTCTTCTGGCAAAGTGTCAACTCGCTCTCTTTCTTGGGAGCGGAATATCTCCAAGATAAGCTTTTCGTCTTGAATGGAGCGATTTTGGAGATTGAGCCCCACTAATGGTTGTGAACAACGGGCTATGACGTTCCCATTTGCACTACCTCTATGCTTGTATACTATGGCGGGGATTCTTTGCTTAGATCTAAACTTTCCGGCATGTTTAAGCACGTTGTCAGATATGGAGCTGGGCACAACAAGGATCTCGGGATAGGAAGGACAGAACTTGTAACCGGTATTGATATGAGAAACACGCCATGGCGAGGTAAGAAGACCTTGGCGTTTATACTCTTCGAGCGGATCGTAGATGTCCCACCCTGAAGACGGGAGTTTTTGCTCCAACGTATTCGGGCTGTAATGGAAAGCGTAGAATGAATTGATATTAAACAGTGGAAGCGCTACAAGCGCACTTAGGGTATTAAAAACCTCAGTACATGTGGCATCATTGGCAAAATCAAATGAGTAGTACGTGAAGTCTTTGCACTGGAGGCGGATGTGAGATGACGAATAGTGGTCTACCTTTGGTGTCGCTTCGATGCTGTTGTTGGGGTTGTTGACAAGCCAAGTCGAGCCTCGAGCACGAGAAATCCTTTCTACTACCGGATAACAGATCCAGATTTCCCTCGTGTTTGGGATGTTGGTGGTAGCAGACGTTGTTGTCGTCGCAGTGTTGGAAGGGAGGACAAATGTGAAGACTAAGTGGTAAGGCGCCAAGATAAGCGTACCATTGATGGTAGAACCACGACGGTTCAACTGCACACCGTCGACTGTCAATACGTTGAGGGAGTCCATGCGGCGCGATGGTTGGAGTATGGTATGTACCGTTGGTTGCGTTGATGAAAATGAATCGCGTGCGAAGATTACGATACGGGCGTGAAAAAAACACTCTGCGATACGTTTTTTTACTTATCTATAAAAAGCTTATAATCCATCAAAGCGACGGATTCCATGCTCGTGCTTTTGGAGGTTACGCAATTGTTTCGTGGTCAATTGTTTGACTTTTTGTTTCTTCTTGGGTTGGTTGTCTTCTGGTTCAGATTCGGGTTCCTCTGGCTTATCTTTTTTAGTTAACTTGTTGATATCAATGGTCCTTCTTTTGGGTTTATGGTTCAATGCCAGGATCAAATCTTGTCTTTTACGGCGAATGAGTTGAGGTTTGGCATCTTTTTCGTCTTCAGCTTCGTCTTCATCTTCTTCTTCATCTTGATCTTCTTCTTCTTCGTCGTCGTCTTGTTCTTCATTAGATGCAGCTTCCGCTTCGTTATCGTCTTCTGCATCTTCGTCGTCTTCTTCACTTCCTTCCTCTTCCCTTTCATTTTCTTGCCCATCTATTTCTTCGTCACTGGTATCAGTCCACAGGTCTGCGTCTCCGTTGTCACTATCACTATCACTATCACTCTCTTCATCTTCGTCGCTATCTTCTGGTGTATCCTTTTCGGTGCGATTACTCCAGATCTTTAAGCTATCCATGCCCGCACTAATCAAACGGTAATCGTAATCAATATCCAAGATCCCTACTTCGTCAACAGCACCATACTTCCCGTAAGCTTTAGAATGAACTCTGGTTTCGGCAACTCTTCCTCTCTTGTAATTAACACGATGTAACAACCCTTCGCTATCACCACACCACACAGAGGCTGCTAAATCATCATCATCCACGTTCATCGTTGGAATGATTGCGTCAATCGAAGCAGTTTTGTTGATTTTGATCCGTGACAACTGATCCATGAACTTGTTCTTACTATTCTTCCAGATGGTAGCAATACCTTCTCCGTGCGAGACAAGAACAGTGTCATTGGTGGTATCATCGGTGACGTAACACATCGACAACAACTCGTCGTCTTGGTTATCAGACTGAGTAATGATTCCCTTTCTTATATCGATGTGTGATAATGTGGTCGAACCCAATGTCAAATAATGGTATGCAGAAACAGAGGGCATAGCCAAAATATGATTCACAGCATCATCGTGGGCTTGAGAAACCTTGTACTTGATAGATCCCAGCAAGTTCTTACTGTCATAAATAAGAACATGTCCATTTTCTGTACCTGCAAGAAGAAATGGATGTGTTGCCGAGTGACAAAGTTTCGTTATGGAATCGCTACCATTAGGATAGTCACTACTTACCGTATTCTTCAGCACAACTTTCCCAGTCTCGGTACTGGCTTTTTTGATGATATGGTCGGTTCCCACGGTATACAAGTGTTCCCCAGCAGATGCCTCTAACGGTTCAAAAATTGCATGACGACAAGATCCCTTGTGTCTTTTGGTCTTCCAATTAAGAACTATATCGTCATCTTCGTCGTTGTTATCAACTATAGTCCACCATTTGTTCTTCAGTTGAGATACCGATTTTGTAATTTCAGAAATCTTACCCTTGGCAAATGCCTCTTTCTCAAGCAAAATAAGCTCTTCGCGTCTTTGTTGTTGCTTTTCTTCGAGTTTATCGGCATTGTAGGTCTTACAATTGACATGGCCAGTAACTAAACCAGAAACTAATATTGGTTTGGTGGGGTGAGCAGCAAGTGTAAACAACGGATCGGTGTAGTCTATTTGCAATATCGGAGACACCGATGATTCCATTACGGCAGCGGCATTGACCGAATTAGACTTCTTTCTACCCATTTCTTGATGCACTACTATACTGAGCAAGTTGAGATGAGCTTCGCGAACTAAATTATAGCGGATCCCCTGTATATAGGTCAATTTATCAAATATTAATTAACAGAAATATAGATTATACGTCTAAACTAAAAGATATCACCAGTACCTTCCAATTGTTGGTCTCTTCTGCGCGTCCAGTATTCGCCATTATAGACCCAGTATGCGTCTCCAGTAACTGGATGTTTTCCTTTAATAAACCAGTTAGCTTTGTATGCTTGTTTCTTGAGATCTCTTTTCTTCTTTGCAGCTCTTTGTTTCTCTTCAACTCTATGCTTTTCATCGGCTGCTTTATCGTACAAGCCATCTTCCATGGCTCTTTGATCTGGTCTCAATCTGGTATCGGTTGGAGCAATCCATGGCTTCAACTTTTCGTCCAATCCGTTCAAGGTAATGGCAAACGAAGTCAAGTTGAACGGAACCTTTGGTCTGGTGGCAGCTTGCCAAACTAAGAACTTGTATCCACTGAACGGGTCATTGGAAATCTTGGTCAGGTTTGGATCAGTATCAACCAAAGTTTCGCCCGTTGAATTATCCTTGATCTTCCTGGCAAAAATTTTGGAATTCCAATGGCCTCCCATCTGCCACTGTGGTTTACCATTTGCATCTAATGCTTGGCCAGATAATTGATATGCAGAAGATGCTCTCCATCCTCTCTGCTTTAAGTCAACAATAATCTTATCACCAGTAGTATGGTTGGTGACTTCCATTTTCCCGTAGTTATCAACCGTAGGGTTCCCTACAATGATCCCAACAACGGAGGTGTTCACCTTCTTCCAACTGTATAACTCTTCCGTGACCTTTTCTCCATTCTGGGCAATCACACCATTGTCTGGTCTAACCACACAGAACATCTTTCCCAAATGCTTGAAATCGAAGGATCTGCCTCTAAATTGGGAGTCAACCGCATTCTCGCCGTAGTAATCCCACTTGGGTGACTCGGCAGCACATGCACTTATTGGAGGATGGTGGCTAACTTGTTCAACAAATAACCGGTAGTTCTTTTCAGGAACACAATACTCAAATGTTTCACCCAATAATGGGTTGAAAGGTTTGGCAATTCTGTTAATGGTTGAGGCGTATTCAGAAGCTGCAAACGAGGCAACGTAAATTAAACGTAAAGTGGAATCGTCATAACCGGCTGCCGTATCAAGCAAGTAAGAATATTCAATATCTTCTGCTAATCTTTGTACCAACGATGTTGGTTCGTTGAACGAAACGGGTAAAGTCATCCTGGTCATATCTTTTCCAATCATAGACTTTAAGATACCCCACAAACCAACTTTGGGTCTGTTGTCTTCGTCCATGGACAATTTAGTTCTTGGAGCATTTTCATAACCCAAGAAAGATCCCTCTTGCAATAATTTATCGGCAATCTTCTTTTGGGCTGCATTTAAATCTTCAGTACTGTCAGTACCAACTATCTGTTCCTCTTTTTTAAGGATATCAACTGGTTCTTCAACAGGGGTATCTTTTGCATTCTGTTCAACCAGGTCAACAATAGTTGAATCATCTTCAGGCAAACTAATGGTTGGCACAACATTAACCTTGACTACCTCAGGAACTGCAATCTCGGTTTCTCGTTCTGGATCATTAAGATTATCTTCAACGTCATCTTCTTCAAATTCGTCAGCATCAAAGAATTCCTCCTCGGAATCATTCAAAATATCCTCAATAATAGCATTTTGTTCAGTATTCTCGCCTGCCTGAATTTCTGATTCCTTGTCGTCCAAGACAGTACCAATTTCAGTAGAAGGGTTACTAACACTGCCTCTTCCACTGGAGTGTAAGTACTTCTTTAATTGTTTTTTCTTTCCGTCAAATTCAGCTAATTTCTCTTCACGTTGACGAATTTCGTCTTCCAATTGACGAATTGAATTCTCCCACAATTTGTTAACTTCCAACTGTCTCTCCAATTTGCGCAACATTCTAGCATCTTTGTTTTGAATAAGTCCGTTGTATTTGTGGAATAAATCGTGAATGACAGTAATTGTATTCACTCCCACTGCGCAAATTTCTGATTCCTTGTTAAATGTTTCTTCAGAGGTTGATTTGGTTACCTGTGTAAATAAGTCTTTCAACGACGATAATTCGACATCCAATGAACGTTTGACGGTAGAAATTTGATCGGCCAAGTTTCCTTCTGCCCTCTGCGACTTTTCACTGTCATGTTCGTCTTCACTTTCGTCAAAGTCACCTTCGTCTAAATCATAGTCGTAGCTTTCTAAGTCGGTGGATTCTTGGTAACTGAGCTGATCAATATCCAAGTAATCAGCTTTTTGAATCAAAGCAGGAGGAATACCTTTACCTTCCTTGATTTGAGTTAAACTTGGAGGAGGTTGGTTTCCGGCCTTCGAAAACGTATTGGATCTTGAAGGAGGGTTAGAGCCAACTTCTTCAACGTCGCTACCAGAATTCACAGAAGCTTGACTAGAACTTCTTCTGTGTCTATAACGGCGGCCAGGAATATGAAGTCTGCTCTTCTTTTCTCCTTCTTCTAAACTCTTCTTGCCACTCTCTTCTGCTTCTTCAAAACTAGTATCAACAGCACCGCCATTCTTCTTTTTGATGTTGTCTTTAGCTATGGTGATGGCGTTTTGTAAAGTCCATACCCATCTGTTTGTTTCAATTGGGTGGTTAGCCTTTAAATGCCATCTCATACCATTCTTGCCAATTATTTCAAACTTCAATTTTTCAGAAGAGTCCAAATGTAAAAAGGCGAAACCAAGGTTCAATGACCCTCTGCAAGCATTATTGGTATCATCTTGGTTTGTGTAGTACGACAAAATCCCGTTATGGTCTAAAACGAAGTATCTCAACTTGTAACCTGAGGCAAAGTTGGTCCACTTTCTTAAGTATCCCTTATATGTGGGAGCAGCGCCAACTTTAATGGCATTATTGGTATTGACAACTGGATCCATAATGTTCTGGTCCTTCGACGCCTCCTTCAAAAGCTTTTTAAGGGCGTCGTTCTTGCCTTGAATCAAATCAATTGGCAACTTACCACGCTTATCTCTTTTGAAAGGATCACCACCATGTTTCAAAATCCAGTCACACATTTGAAGATCGTCTTTCTTAATGAATTCGTGTAAAACGGTGTTTCCGGATTCTGGGTCAGCTCCATTAATATCTAATAACTCGGATGCTCTCGGATTTGCAACCATCAACTTCTCTAAATTGTCAAAGTCTCTATTGCTAAAGTACTGGCGTAATTGTCCAGCGGACTTCTCAACAAACTTGGCTCGCTCGAATTGCATCACCTGAGCAATATTCATGTCTTTGCAAAGTTCGACCGGCTGCTTCTTCTTCAAGTTGACAATTGTGTCGTTGATATTGGGCAAGGACAACAAATACTTGACGATGTCCAGTCTAGACGACAAGGCGGCCAAGTGAAGCGGGGTGTTTCCTTCGGGGTCCTGGGCATTGATGTCAAGGTTGTACTTTTTAGAGTTTTCCACAAGAAACTGAAGGGTAGAAATCGGAGCAACCTGGACAGCATAGTGTAAAATAGTTTCTTTCAATTGGGTAATATCTGTGGTCTGAATGGTTGCCTTTGTGGCCGACAACTCGTCGATTATTGATCCCACTTTGGCATTATCACCACCACGGAAAGCATCAAGTAGTTTCAAACGCAATAACGACGCATTTAACTGAGACGACGACATTGGACCACGTTCAGCTTCTCTATGCGTTTGTTTGAAATGGATTGATAGTTTATGATGCTTAGTTGCTGTATGGAGATTCATTTTTGAGCGCAAAGGTAGATCGTACCAAGGGTACGTCACGTGAGTTTCTAAAAACTTAGTGGTCGGATCTGACAAACGAGAAACTAAAAGCAAGTTCTAGCCCCAACCAAACTTAAATGACACCTTTTTTGTGGGTTTAACGAGAATTACAGAAGTGGGTTCATGTAGCGGATTGGATACCCTTATAATACGATAATCTGCTCCGCTTTTTAACGCGGAAATGGCACAACATTCTACACCTTGTCCGGCATGTAACCTCTTCAAACCTTAAAATGAATTTGTTGGTGCAGACGTGACAGATACTGGTATCTTCGGATCTACATGACGTCATATTCCGGTACTCCGCCACTTTAAGCCTCCAGTGTTGGAAGTAAATCTATTCCTATATAGCCAAGCCTTGCCATTAGTTACTTAATTTTATTAGCACCCTCAAAAGCGTTTACTACGCAATCAGGGACCCCTATTCCATTGCCGAAAAGCATCCCCCCAAAAGATAATTTTGACTTTGAAGTCACTTCTAACGCCCTTTTACTTAACTCTTCGTACCCCACATTATATTGGGGGATACAATCCTCGTGTAAATTGTACGAAATAAGAATATCATCAGGCTTGAGATTTACCGACTTTTTATTTTCTGATGCTTCATCTCGTAAGATGATGTTGGCGTTACCCAAATCGACTCCCATTTCCTTCAACACCTTGGATACTATTCGTAAATTAATTCCTGAAGAAGGAATGGGGATCTTATTGTAGTAGTGGCCACCCATCATAAGTGTTATCTTTTGGTACTGCTTCTGTTGGGGCTCTCCAGGAACAAATAATGGCACGACGTTTTGCTCAACATCGGAATCAAAGATGACTCCTAGCAAACTATCAGGATTAGACAAGGAGTGGTTGCTGCTATATTGAGGAACCAAGAAACCAAAACCATGCTTCCCCTCAGGAATAAGACGTTGTCCTTCTGAGTAAACGTTGGCCATAAAGATGCTGACATATTCGACTTCCTGTAACACCAGTTTTAATTCTTGAGATTTCAATAATGGCAACAAGCTGCTTCCTGGGATCGTCGACTGAATATGGTCGTATTGTACGACATTACCTTCAAGTTGAATGTTACCGTTAAGATCGACAGATTTAACAGATTTCGAATGTTTAAAGGTCACATTCGGATTCTCTGACAAGTAGGTTGCCATTGTCAGTGGAAACACCAGTAATCCATCCCGGAAATTGATCATAGGAAACTTCTTCAACAGCTTGGATAACGTCAACAATTGTGCATCTGGTGAAACGGTTCGTTCGTATTCTTCCAAAGCCGGAGCCAATACCTCCGGAGCTTCACTCCGCTTAGAAAACAACCTCTTGAACATATTTTTCATGATCGAACCACTCTCTTCCTCTATAGCTACTAATTTTGGGAGCACGCTTCTCACACTCAACTTCGATATATCGCCCGCATATATCCCATGCAAAACAGCACTCAACACCCGGTTTGTCAATACGGTATTGCCAAATCTTCTTTGGAAAAATGCTTCTATTGACTCGTCAACTGGGGGTGGTTTTTTAACAAATGCCTCGGTGATGAATCCTCGAAGAAATTCAGTCTTCATCAATCCACTTTTAAGTGTAAACAGCAAGCTGCTGAGCATGCTGTCGGGAACTTGAATTAGTTCCTTGTCTTGTCCAAACAAGTACTTTTTGTTTGCAACAGAGGTCTTGGGCAACACCTGGACCTGGTCACCTTGACCTAATGATTTCAAAATATCAACAATTAGAAGTGTCCCGTCACTGACCCCACGTAAAGTCCGTGGACCCTTTTCTAACACTAAAGGCTTCCCGTCACTGGTCAATTGGTGTGAGTTTATCCAGCCGCCTGTTCGCGAGCTCTTGTCTATAATATCGATATGGACATCGGGACGAAGCTTGGTGAGGAAATAACTGAACGAGAGTCCAGATATCCCGCTTCCCAAAACAGCAACTCTTCCATTCTTGGGTACTTTAATCAAGGACATTGAACATACAATCTAAGCTATTCGTTGTCGTCCACACCTTTCCGTTCGAAGTTCCATACGACTTTTTGGGGCACCTCATCAGTTGATCAAATACATAAACGATTTTTGTGCAGGCCTAAGCGAGCCTCTATTAATTATTATAAACTACTACAATGTGGTTAACCAATCAAACACTCCATATTACCAACTTTTAGATATACGAACGAAACTCTGTTGGTCTAGGTCCGTAGTTACTACCTGTCATAATCGATAAGTTATCGGTCAGGTACTTGCCTAGCTCGTTCTGAGTCTTCTCGTACTCTTCGTCGGTCTCCTTGGTAACGGAAAGAGTATTATTGGTCGTTGTGGGCGTAATCAAGTGCAAATTCTCCTTTTGCCGTGAAATTGTCATAACCTGTTCGGTGCTGATATGTTGTAATAATGGCAATCTCTGACTAAAATTTGCTTCTGTTGTTTCGCGTGTCATTAAACTCGTATTGTCTCCATTTTCGTATTCCTTCTCGTTGTTGTCGTAATCTTCATCATTATCCAGCACATTACCACTACCCAAGTCGAGTCTGTCGATATCTTTGACTAGCTCCACGGGCTTCACTGTCGATAATGGGTCTTCGTCGTTTTCGGGTCTTCTGTTTAAAGTAAGAGCACCTCCCTGGTGGAGTAATGAGTCGCTCGCACCGGTCATCTCATAGTTATTAGATAAATCCGGTTTCAGTTCTTCATCGGCTGCAGCTGATGCCATGGTCGATGTTGTAGGTGTCGTAGAAACGTTGTCACCTGAACTCTCAACTTGATTGGATGACAGCAAACTCGTTTGAACACTACCGCTGTCGTTGTTAACATCATCGTTTTGGTTGCGGTTCACAGAATTGTCCAGGTTAGAGAACGCTGCTGTGGATGGTGCAAATGAATTCAGCAAGGATGCTCTTATTCTCGATTGTCTCGATCTCACTAGTGATGAGGATTCGGAACTATCAACCACTTCATCAATATTAAAGGGGCCGTTTAACAAATCGGAGGGTGTGGTTACTGTAGATGGCTGGTAGGCTGGTGCTGGATCTCTGGGGAGATCTATAGGTGGCAAGCTAGCAGCTCCAGAAATTGATGAAGCTCTGCTAAGTGCATCCTCGGGAATAGAAAAGGATCTCATCATCGGACTGGAGGTTGTAGAAATTGCTTCTTCAAATGAGGGAAGTTGTTCCGTGTAACTTTGCTCGTTCAATTGTCTAATATCAATACCCTTGTTCTCCAAGTTTGGAGTTCTGAATGTGATGCCTCCAGCTCGCATATCGGTGGGCAGGTTATCGAGATCAATAGAATCGTACTCTGGTAATTGAACAGATCCTTCGTTGCACTTGGCACTAACTAAGATCAAGGGTGTATCAACAACAACTTCGTAATGATGCATCTTATAATCATCTTTGGGATCTGGTTTGGAAATTCTAAAACAAACTTGCAAACGGTGGTGAACCTGAATGTGTCTAAAGTTGGAATCAGGATACAATGCCTTCGCAACTGTCGTGTACCCATGTTGAATGTTCTCTGTGAGTCCGTGGTTGTTATTATGATATGCAAAATCATCGGCAATATAATTTGAAGTATCAGGTGTGAGGAAATCAGTATCCTGGCTCAAATCCAACGCATGGTTGTGGAGGTTTGTTTCTAATGCACCAATTACAGGAGAAGAAGGTTGGAAAGGAGGTGACGTTGTTTGAAATTCACCGGCACCGACTGAAATAGATGCCTTTCTGGAGGTTGGGTTCGAAGTTGGGTTAAAGTTTTCCTCCTTAACTGCTGAAGTCAAAATCGTTTTATCTGTCTTGGTAGTCAAAAATGGTAAAGCGATATTGATATCTAACGGAGAAGCAATCATGGCCGGTTCTTCTTTATCTTTCTTTTTGTTATTAAGAGTGAAGTTGTTCAACGAGTCTTCTGGTTCGTAACAAATAAACAATAGGTTATTATCAGGACACTTGATGATTTCCTCTTTATAAGGATCCATTGCACCGGAGTTGTTCGACTTTGTCTTTGTCTTCAACTCACAAAGGGTCACGACTCTCTCTCTATTTTTATTCTCTGGAGTTAATGGTCGCAAGTAATAAGGATCTTCACTATCATAGTCGTATTCCTTGGATAAAGTTTTTGAAACGTAAGTAATTCTTTCTAAAACATTGAATTTAATACGCTTGATGATGACATCCTTGACTAAAGGTACCAACTTGACATTTACAACGTGTTCCGAGCCCAAGGACACATACTTTTTGGGGAATGTAATGATGTAATGAATGGAATCATTCCAAACTCGATTCACATAGATTGGCTTGTCGGCAATAGAATTTGCAAACGACGGTGGGGTTCTCACCATGGGTAAATTATACGATGAGCAAACCTTTATCTTTCTATTCAATTTATCACTGGTTTTCGAAAAGTTCACAGATAATGTATGGCTTAAAGACCCGTTAATGGAAATAATGGTTGGAGGGATATGGTCTGGCAAAATAATGGGCAATAAAAATACATAGAGTCCAGCTTTAAATACTTCGGTATTAGAAGCATTTGACGAGCTGGAGTGTGTTGATGATTCATCGTTGAATTTGTCAGTCCCGTTTGCCAAGTCACGGATATTGATCAATTTATACTCTCTTGTGCGCTTGGCCAAGTCATTTGGCGTGATTTTCTTTGTTTTGACATCATTGGAGTTGGAAGTGCTGATGAAATAGTCTGCATCGTTGAGCGTCGTATTCCATTCCATGTGTCCTATCTTGAAGCGTTCTCTCGAATGAGACTTGTTGTATGGGTCACCGGTAGGCCACAAGATATTGGTTACCGACTCGAACTCAAATTTCAAATCCCTGACTGCAGTAGCATCCTTGTTAAGTTCTATAATCACCGCAAAAGTGTGGGGGATGGCCGTGTCAGAATCGATTTTGGTACAGAGGTAGTTTGGAGAATTAAACGACTCCAACTTACGCTTCAAGCCAGAGGGAGTGTTATTCAAGTTGGGATCGGGGGTGAGTCTGTCTGAGTGTAAAACGCCAGATAACGGATCGTCGTCATCTATTCCTGGTGGAAGGTCGTAACTTCTTGAAGGAGAGTGGGCTATAGGCGATTCCGATTCGTGGGGGACCATGCCTCCGTTTTCCACGTCTTCGTAAGTGAAACTGGCAGAGGACGCAGGGGCTAAGTAGATACAGTCGTTGGTGTTGGCAACGTATATCTTTGCTGACTTGGAAATGGGACCCGTGTGTGAGGTATTTGTCGTTTTCAACGGTATTGGGTTTTGGAGTCCCAAGTCCAGCAACACATGAAGAAGCTTTTTCAGGATTATCTGAGCCGTTTCCTGTTTTATGAGTTCTTTCGTGTGTTTTTTGTTGGAGGTGGATGCCAAGTGGGGTGGGGGCTGTATACTGTGAGACCGCGATCCGGAGCGGGATCTGGATCTGGAGGACGCCATAAGCGATAACGACTGGGCACGTAGTCTATTGCTTGGGGAGATGGCAGAGGCATCGTTGTTGTTATTGTTGATACTGTTATTGTGGGAAGGAGACGATGTGGTGGGAGAAGGATGTGATTGGTTGTTGGCGTGTTCGTTGGACGAGATAATGATCATGGGGTTGGAAATACTGTTCCTTCTGTCACCAGAAGACTTGGCGATTTCAAGAATGGACGACTCGGAGGACCGTCTACCGGAAACCTTGGACTTGAACCTGTCGAAGCTGATGGTTCTATAATGCATGGTGCCGGTTGAAGAAGGCGGAGGAGTCTGGGAACAAAAATGTAAGCGTGAGGTGAGAGTCCGTTAGGGTGTGACGGAGTAGGCAACAGAAAAATGTGGGTTGGCCGGGCCGGGAGTGTATACAGTCCGCGGAGTTTCTAGGTGTGTAGCAAAGAGATTGTTGACAGCAACAAAAAAAGAGGGCAACAATAGAAAGTGCCAACTAAGTAGTACATATTAGCCGGAAGTGGTGGGTCAGCGGAATTTGTACCGGGGCGGTCCTTGTCAGCAGCAGCAGCTTGCGTGGGTGAAATGGGTGGAGAATATACCGAGATATGGCGTGAGCAAAGTAACTTTATGTCGGCGTAACCAGTATGATGACGGGCGGTGGTAACCCAGCCTTGTTTGGGGTAATTCCAATACACACTCACCAGATTTTTCTCTGGGGGCTATCACGCACTGCAAATTGGCGCGCGCATTACTTCCCAACGTCGTCATTCTTGGCCCGTTTCGGGCTTGGTGTTGCAGCCGATAAATATTACGCGGCGTGTGTCCAGACACCTGGGCCCAAAGTGGCTGGTGGTGGCAGGCCGGTGGGACTACGATCACCCCCCCCCCGCCAAACAAACTTTGCCAGCCTGGCTGCGTCACGCTAGGTTTATCCGCGCGGGTGTAAGATCTGGTGCAACTAAGGAAATCACACCCACTTTTCCGTGCAGGACTTGCCCCCCTCCGATAACGCCCTAACAAAAAAAATGAATGGGTGAGGAGGCTGCAGATCTATATGCATGATCTTAAATATTAAGTGGGGCGGCCAGAGTACAGGAACCGTTGTACGACACTCGTTTGGTTCGTTTCCGATAAGCGACGGCTAAAGGCAAGCGTAGTGCCCCCGGTGGAAATGGGGTCTTCTTGGTGGTATTTTGCATATATTAATGTTTGTTTGCTTCTATTGAATTGTCGACGACGAATGTAGTTCTCCCGTCTTTACTTTATACACTGTTTCCCATTCTTTGTTTCTACTCTACTTCGTCGTTGACAGCAGCAATTTCCTGGTCTCCTAACGTCTGCTTCAACAATTCGTAGTAGGCTGGACTCTTGATGGCTTCGGCCTCCAACTCAAGCACCAGCACATCTTTCTTGCCCGAGTACTCCTTGGGCAACTCGGATTCGTCCAAGTAAGGAGCCAAATTTCCCGAGTTCAACACCTTGAACTTCTTCAACGTTTCCTCGCTGATAACCCTGATCTTACTGAAAAACGTAAACACCCAGCTCATAATAGAAGGAACATTGATGAAGAACTTGGTCGACAAGAGCTCGGGATAGTTGTCGCCAAAGATTTGGATGATCTCCTTGGTGGCAGCCTTCATTCCAGGATCCATTCTCAACATCGACACATTGTTGTAGTCGTGGATCTGGCCAATCTTGTGGTTGCTGGGATCGGTAACGTCGATCAACTGCAACGATCTTTCCATGAGACCCACTCTCCATCTCAAGAAGGTCGACCCTGGACGCGACGATTTGTCGTCTTCGCCGCCAAACTTCTCAAACAACTTCTTGGGTGACTTGAGGTTACCGTAAAGGTTCCATGTGATCACGTTCAAGTTGTCATCGCCCTTGAAGTTGGTAATTACTCCAAGCTTGTTCAACTCTTGCGGGAACCAGTCTTCAAAGGCTGCCTGTAACGGACGGAACTCGTTTCTCCAGTTCAACGTCTCCACCAACTTCTCCTGGGTGACATCCACGTCGTAATCGTTGGCAATGAGGAACTTAAGCAAGATCTCATTTCTCACCGATACGTCAACGTGTTCTGCCGAGTCAACATTGATACGATACCCGAAAATCTCGTCGTACACACTGTTGTTGGTCTTGGCCAAAATGTCGGGAATGGCCCCAACGATGGTTGCCAACTTCTTGCCCTGATCGGCGGTAAGCTCGGTAGTCTTGATTGTATCAACAATATCGGTGGTCATTACGTACAGAGCTCTAATGGTACGAGGAGGGATTTAGCTGGGCTGATGGTTTAGATAAAAATTTAATTTTGCGGGCATCGGACTTAACGGCGAGCCAACCGCACACGGCGCAGACTCCAGTGGCTAAAAAGGATTTACCTCGGTCTATGCAAACATTGTTGTCCCGGCAATCATTTGTCTGTGTGTTCTCTATAATATATATATATATATACATCTCTATCTTGTCTAATTACCTCCTCCCGGCACTATCTTGAACGTGAGGATATCGTTCTTGCCCACATCCACCGTATCTTCTTCGCCAACTCTCATGCCCCCGGCACCTTCTATCGACGCAATGGTCACCTCGCCCATGATCTTTCTTGCCACATTAATTACCGGCGTTCCACGCTTGACAAGCACACAGTCCCGGAATACCTGGTCGCCTGAACCTCCCGTGAAACTGTTCATGTTTCGCACGGGATACACTGGCACCAATGCTAGAATATCGGCAGCGGCCTGTAACAACTGAACCACACCGGTTGATCCAAATCTGTAGAGCACTAAGTCACGGATGTTTTCAATACGGTTCCGCAACTTGTCGTCGATCTCCTTGAGGCCACTTTCCGGGCCAAGGTCATCGATTGTGTCGATGAACTCGGTGCCCAGATCGTACTTGATATAGCTTTGTGCAGCCAACTTTCTCAAGAAAACCTCGGTGATCGATGACGTCAACACGGCCTTCGAATCGGGATATTTCAAGATGATCTTGGACACGTTCTTGTCGGAATCAGGGTGGTCCATCTTGTTTAATGCCAAAACAGTAGGAAACTTGACCTTCATAAACGTCTTGACCACCTTCTCGAGGGTTTCGTCATCCCACTCCTGCAAGGGAGGAAGTCCTGGCACCAAGTCGAGAGCCTTACCGATCAACTGTTTGTTGGCGGAGTAACCACCCAATTGTTGTCTCAACGTCTCCAACGTAGTGGATTTGGTCGCGGTGTGTCTTCTCACCACAGACCCCCATCTCTCTTTGAGATTACCCAAGATCCACTGGAAAATCTCATTCTCTAACCATTCGATATCTGCCAATGGATCGTAGCCTCGTGTGGCTTTTCCGCCGGAATCAGTGGTCCCACTTGCATCCACAATATGGATCAAGGCGTCTGCCTCTGTTAAATCACTAAGGAACTTGTTGCCCTTCCCTTCCCCCAAATGGGCATTGGGAACCAATCCAGCAATGTCCAATAACATGATAGGAACACCTCTCTTTCCATTACGGCAGTACCCGTAATTTGGCTTACACTTGTCTTGTAACCCATACCTCGAACATGCACAATCTACTTCCAAATAGCCGGTAGCCTTGTTGGGGTCGATGGTGGTGAATGGAAAGGCTCCAACCTTGGCGTTAGCATCCGTGAGCGAGTTCAACGTGGTCGATTTCCCGCTCGACGGCTTCCCCACCAATGCAATAACTGTCTCACGGCCCATCTATTGTACTTTTTGGCCGACTATATTATGGTGTTTTCTAGTTTTTCAACCGGTTTTTGGAACAAAGTTGCACTTTCCCGGAGCTGCTACGATGGGGTGCCGGGTCGTGCGCCCACCACGCTCACACCGTACCACAAAACAGATGTACCGCTTTTCTAGGCTGTACAAACCTGGCCACCTAACCCGTTTCCTTCCTTCAATTGTTTTTATCAATTGATACATAAACGTCGATAGTTTACTCACAATGGTCTCCGTTGGCTCCATCTTTACCAATATCTTTTCCGGACTCTCCTCCGACTTCAAAAAGAAGAACTTCTCCTTGTACGGCCAGTGGATTGGGATCCTTACCATTTTCCTTTGCATTGCCCTTGGAATTGCCAACATCTTCCATGTGTCGCTTGTTATCATCTTTTCGATTATCTGTATTGTACAGGGTTTGGTTGTTCTTTTTGTCGAAATACCTTTCTTGTTGAAGATCTGTCCTTTGACTGACACCTTTACCAACTTTGTTAGCAACTTCGACGAAAACTTGCCAAGATGCGGATTCTACTTGTTGATGAGTGTAATCCAATGGTTGTCCTTGACTCTTCAGGCCACCAGTTTGATTGTGGTGGCTGTGTTCTTCCTTCTTGCCAGTTCGTGTTATCTTTTGGCCTACTTCAAGAAGCAGGAGTTTACCAAGTCGACGCTCCAGGTCACCCCCAACGATGATTCCTTACAGGGTCAAGTCGGTGCCCACATTGTTAGAAACGCTTTGTGATTCGATCTTGGGGTATAGTAAACGTGTTTGTAAAAAAAATTATATATCAGTGTATGTTCTTAGTGAAATCCAGTTGTGTAGACTTTGACGATGTGTAGACGTATTTCAGAAGCCATCTGTTCAATTGCTTGTATTTGTGTTGAGCCAGCACTTTCGTATGTGAGTGCTTGTGACTGTACCATTTGGCCCGGTGGGTTTGTGTCACTTTTTTTTTCTGTTGAAATGAGCTTCAAATCACTGCAACTTCGCAACATGATTGCTGAAGCAGACGACATAAAGAAGCTGCAAATGACGGTTGAACAGGCTGACGCCGCTCCCGTGGTAGAGGAAAAGACCAAGAAATCAAAAAGAGACAAAAAGGACAAAGAAGAGAAGACTACAGCGCCCATTACTGGTTCGGGTATAGTCTCATTGGCATACGAAGATGTCAACGATGACGCCGATGAGTTGATAGAATTAAGAGGCGAGGGCCGTTATTTTGGGGTGACCGATCCTGAATCGGGAGACACCATTAACGCGCTCCAGAGCTTGGGTCCATTATGTGCTAATTGTCATAAGCGTGGCCATAAGAGAGACAAGTGCAAGACGGTGGTGTGTCACAAGTGTGGTGTTGTAGGAGATCACTACGAAACACACTGCCCCACCACTATGGTGTGTGCTCGGTGCGGCAACAAGGGCCACATGGCTTCCGGCTGCACCAATAAACAGAGAAAGAGACAGTATTGTCGTGAGTGTGATACCTTCAGCCATGGTGACGATACCTGTCCGTTTATCTGGCGGTCTTACATAACCATCTCTGTCAAGAACATGGAGGAGAGTCTGGTATTGCCTGTGGTTTATTGTTACAACTGTGCCAGCGACCAGCATTTTGGAGATGAGTGTCCTGAGACCAGGACATCGCGGGTGCCAAATTTTGGAAGTGCATTCAGCGGAAGCAACTTACCTAAAGAGTTAAGACCGTTGTACTTTCATCGTTTGAAGCTGTCAGATAGAAATCCAAGAAACTATTCGAGTGAATTGAGCAACTTTTCCAACATTAAAAGCAGTGGTGGTTCGCTTCCGGCTAGACCGTCTGCCAGTTTGGGCAGATATTCTGTTACCAGTAAGGAACCTTCACGTTCCGGATACATACTGAAGTCCAATTACAACAGCAATAATAATAATAGCAATGGTGATGGCCGGAATTACAACAGCAGAAACTACAACGGCTCAAATTACAATAACAGCAACAATAACTCAAGAAATTATTCCAACAATCACAATAACAATAATAATTATTCCAAACCAACGCGGTCGGGATATATCAGCAAAAACCCGAACGGCGGTGTTCACAAACCGGTACCCAACAAACCTACGCGGAGTGGCCTTATAGATTCCGTCGGTCGTTCAAAGAAAAAGCCACGAAATACCAGTCTTAAATACTAAGTACAAATCAATATAACGCATCGTGTACATATTCTGATTGGGCACGTCGTATAAATAAGCCTGTGGCCAATTCGCCTTCTTGCTTTTTGCCTTATCGCTCAACTTTGCCTTGCCCACGCCTAAATGTCTCGGTATAACCCAATATTTTTTCACCATCTGCGGGACACCACCTGGTGAAAATTATCGAATTAGTAATAATGGATTACAAAATCACCGACTGCACCAGAGAGCCATAGTTCAACTGAAATAGCATGGCTAAAATTCTTACGTAGGCCCGCGTCCAGTAAAGGCACCAAATCGGCCCGGACAATGCGGGAAAAAAATAACGTCAACTCCAGCATCACCCAATGCCAGTCCCCCGCTGGAAATCATGCCCGAGTTGTTGTAGAGTCCCCTGTTTATCTATTGGCCGATAGAAAAATAAAACCCACTGTTAGGATACTCGATCCGAAACGCTCAAACTGTGTGCCGAGCATAAACATTTAGCCGTGCAGTCAGCGGCTGAGTTCGACGACAACGGAATTAAAAATTATCTTTTCCATCAGTACCTAGGTCATCCCCACCACCGACTGGCGCGTTGATTTATATAGACTGGTTTTCTATATGTCGTTGTTTCTTTAGTGCAATCCGCGTTGATGTATCTCATACTTGTTAGCTGAGCTTACTAGTTACTTTAACCTTCAATTCCCTTGTGTTGTCTTCCTTTGTCTCGCCACTATGAACACCACCTTCATCCGGGAATACTTCCACTATCCTGATCCCAAGGCCAAAACGAGAGAGTACGCACAGCTCCGTGAGTATGTTTCCGACAAATATGGCTGGATCTCTACCTTAGTATTTGCAGCCTTTGTCTTGCTCCTCGCCATCCAAAACTGCTTGGCTACCTATGGCGTCACGTCTTGGTTTAGCAGGTTCCACATCCTTCGCTCTATCAACTCACGCTTGAACAAGGTCATTACTGATCGACCCTCGTTTTCTTCCCTGCTTGCCTCAGTCACCAAATCGTTGGTTTTCACCTTGACCTATCACGCACATACCATCATACAGATCCTCTTCTGGATCATGGTGTTGTCAGCGCTTTCGTTGTCGGAAATCTACCACGGCGATTTGATCTTTTTGGCCAAAAGGTTAGGAAGAATTCCCACTATGGCATTACCCACCATTCTATTCCTCACGTTACGTCCCTCTCCCTTACCTCATACTCTCTACTTGAATCTACTTGTTTTCCACAAGTGGTTATCGCGTTTGGTGATCTTACAGACGGTCCTCCACGTTGTACTCTATTGTGGATACTACCAAAAGAACAAAACATGGTTCAAGGCTTGGAAAGCCGAAAACCTCTACGGCTGGGCAGCTTTTGTTGGCTTTTTGGCCATTGTCATTACGTCGATTCTGAAGTTGAGAGATCGCAATTATAAGCTTTTTTACTTTAACCACTACTTCTTCAGCTGGGTCGTTGTCCTTACGCTTCAGATTCATGTGAGACCTTATAGAATCACATATTATACCATGACCAATGTTGCCATTCTTGTTGGTCAGGTCCTTCATCGGTTGTACATTACGAGAATAACACTTTCGAAAAATGACGTGAATGTTATTGATATTTCCCCCAACTTGGCTCTTGTTGAGATCCCCAATAGTTTCATTGCAATTCCAGCTACGACTCCAGGATCTCATTTGAGATTAACCGAATATCATTCATCAATTTTTGTCCGTATATGGAAACAAATAATCCCGAACTACCATCCATACACCATTGTGTCATTGCCACGGGATAATTACCAGAAGTTAATTGTTCGTAAAAGCAATTTCTTGATCAAAAATAATCACAAATACTTGATCTCTGCTACTTATGACCCTCACCTCTTGTTCATCAAGTCAAAAGACAAGTCTTCCAAGATGTCGATAAGCAAGCTTTCTGTGACAGCAAAGAGAATTTTGATCGTCGTTGGTGGCTCTGCCATCTCATTTGCCTTGCCTATTTTGCGTGTCATGAACTATCATGGGATACCTGTCAAAGTAGTCTGGGTTATCAAAGATTATCGAGATGTATTGGTTTTAAAACATTTTGATGGATTTGTGCATGGCGATGATTTTGAAATATTTGTTACAGGAGATCTGGAAGTCCTGAAGACTCTCAAATCTGCTTATAGTAGTGGATCATTGGCTACGCGCCGCTCTCGTTATAGCTTTTCGCGTATTGATTTGGAAGCTGGAGAACAAACGCCACTATTGACAGAGGAAGTGCACGAACAAGAAGAAGGAAATAGCTTGAATCGTGAAAACGAATATGAAAATGTTGAAATTTCGATGGACAACGGTGAGAGCGATGAGGAAGAAGATGACTGCGCAATTCAAGACCAATCTTTCAGGGTAGATAACCTGGTTGATATCGATGAAGTTGCAGAGATAGACTCTGACGACCAAAGTGTCCACTCAGTTTTCGGTGAACAGTTGTCTCATAGCCATTCTCAGAAGAGTATGAATGATCCTTTTATCCCAACCGCTACAGGGGCTGACGGCTCCAAGAACTATCTCTCACAATACAGAGAAACTGTTTCTCGGTTGAATCTCGAGCACAAGATTTACAAAGGCCGACCCAGATTGAACTACCGCTACTATAACTGGTGTGTCAACGAAGGCTTCACACAATGTTCAGGTCCAGTTCATGATCACAATAACGAATTGGTCTGTTGTCGTGACCTCCCACGTAACAAGGTCGTGGCCTCTGATATCGATGCTGAAAAGATTTGGGTAGTGGCTGCGGGACCAAAGGGTTTGGTCAAAAACGTCAAGCTCTGGGCTAATGAATACGGTCTCAAGTACCACGAAGAAGCATTTTATGTATGATGGTTGTATATATGTTTGCATGTATATTAAAAAGTCATTTCCGGAGTTCCTGTTCTATCCACTTATTGCGTCTGATCTCGTCCTCGACAGCTACTTGCTTGCTTATATTAATTTTTGCCATGTCAGTGGTGAATGTGACCGCCACAACGTTCCATGCTACAAAATACCAGATCTTGTAAGGAGTCTTGAAAAACTTTTTGTTGGGGCCATGGTTGTAGCGATAGTTAAAGTAATAGCCCGACACGAGCGCAATGAGTGTCCCTCTGAGCATCCCCGTTACCCCCGCTTGCCATAGTTGTGTCTGAAACTGTTCTATTCTTTCTCTTTTGGCATCTGTGATTGTTGTGGGCATTGGTGGTGGTGTACTTGGTAATATGATCTCCTGTACGGGGTTTTAGTTTTCACCAACTGGCTCCGGATCGGTTTATCTTTTTCGCCTGGGACTGATTCGATCCGGTACATACAAAATGCTGCAAAATAAATATACATTATTATATACCTACTAAAATAGATTGATAGTGTTGTGCAAGATCTTGGCTCCTCCTCCCCGTAATGGCTTGACAATCCGAAGATTCAATCCTGGTTTTGGAGACGATGGAGGCGACTCGAACATTCCCGAAGTATCTGACGAATCAAGCTCGTCAGCCATGCGTGGTGCCCTTGGTGCTTCCATTGTTGATCTTCTTCTGCTTTCCTTCAAAAACTCTCCAATAGAAAGATATTCTTGTTGGAAATTGACTATCTGGTTTTCTTGGTCAGCTAGGGAAACCTGGTTTGCAAATGATTTTGCATCCACCAGAGCAGCTCTATGCGATCTTTTCGTCTCAATCAAAGATATTCTTCTTAATTTCTTATCGTTCACTTCGGAACTACTTGCATCGTCGTTAGATTTCACGGGATTGAATTCTTCAATGTCACACTCAGGAAGATCTTCAACTTCTCTGGAACGAATTTCATCGATCTGACTAGGAAGCTTTGACGTTACCTTCGATCCAGAAATTTGGGATTCTTGAGTCATAACGCTCTCATGCTTACGGCTTGTTGACCCCTCGTATTTTTCTGGCGTTTTAGGATTAAATTCAGGAGTACCATCTTCTGGATTATTCAGATGTTCCATTATATTTCCCAAAATGTTCACAGATTGATCAGAAATCCTAGATGATTCGTTGTCGGTATTGTCATCTATTTGAAGCCCGTCAAAGGAATGACCGATCTCTTTTGTAGCAACATATTTGTTGTGTTCCTCCAAAAGAGTATCTTTAGTTCGGTTCTCAAGGTGAAACAGAAGACTGTCTCTAGTTCTGCTACCTTCCAGAGAATATATGCTCTCTCTTATCAAACTCTCTCTAGCTTCTTTCAATAACTCGGCATGCTTATCTTTGTTGAAAACATCCAACTTGTCTTGGATTTCGCCAAGCTTACTTTTGAATTGTAAAGTCTCCTTTGAAATCAATAACTGTTGTTCCTTCAAGGACACTTTCAATTTATTGATTTTGATATCTCTGCTTTCAATGATCTTCTCTGAAATCAAGAGATGTTTTCTCAAGTTATTGTTTATCAACTCAACATCATTGAGCTTATTATTCAATTTGTAAAGAGAATTTTCCAAGTGAAACAACTTGGACTCTTCAGTGTGGTTGCTCTTAAGATTATTCATCTTCATCGCAAGAATGGTGTTTTCAAGCTCAGATATCTTAAGATCTCTCCTCTCTAACTCCTCGTTCATTTGATTTTGTGCCTTCAATGGTAACAATGGAGATGACGATATTGGAACAGGTAATCTTGAAGCAAATTCCTTCTGTGGTGTCTTGGGGGTTCCCAACATAATCATGGAGTTCCGGACGGTAGGAATACTTGACATGGAAAGATGCAGCTTATCTCCGCTTCTCCATTGTGATAATTCCATTTCCAATTCCTTAATGTATGCTTGATTGTTTTCGTTTATCTTTTCGAGCTGGGCAATCTTGCTTCGCAAAGAAGAAGCACTGAGTTCTGTATTAATATGAGCAGTGTTTTCGATTTTCTTTGCTCTGGTTCCAAATCTTAAGGTGGATAGAGTCTCCACTTCGCTTAATGACGATGGGGAGCAGTTTATGATTAATGAAGTTCTAGAGTTACCTCCAAGGGATTCTTGTAAAATTCTGGTAAGCTTGGAGTCGCGATATGGTACATGGGTGGATTTTCCATCGGTAAGAGCATATATCACATTTCCCAATGAAGATAAAGAGGAGTTGATCTTTTTGGCTTCTTCTAATGTTTGACCCTGAGCGCCTGTTTTATCAACCTTTTCTGATCCAGCCAAATCTACCAAAAAGAGATGTGATTTCTTTATAAGGCCCGTTGTGAGATGCTTTTGAGTTAAATTGATCTGAAAGATGGCATGTGAACGTGAGGATTCGGAGTTCATCTTGGTAGAGATCGAGGTTCTCACCTTAAGACCATCGTTAAGAATTTCAAATAATTCATCTACCGAAGACACGAATGCTTGTGCAAGACCTTTAACGTAAATGCCATTGGTTTTGTCTTCGAGAATAGCAAACTTCAGTTCCAATAAAGCGCTATTGTTATTTATGTCAATCAAATCCTTGATTTGCTCCATGTAAATCTCCATGAACTGAACTCCAACGGTGTATTCTATATCTGAAGAACCATTCTCAATGCGTTCAAAAATGTCAGCGGCTATTCGGGGTATCATTCCCGCGGTTTCATCAGTATTGCTCGTTTCTGGCGGTCCCATCATAGTATATGACTTTCCGGATCCCGTCTGGCCATATGCTAGTACCGTTCCATTGTATCCGTTCAAAAGATCATCAACGGTCTGACATATTGAAAATTGAAAGACTTCTGTTTGGCTGGTATTGGGTTCGAAAATGCGGTCAAATGTGAATAGGTCCCTATTGTTTACGATAACAGACTTGTTATTAGGAAGCTCCACGATGTACTGGCCCTTATTTACCTCAATTTCACTTTCGGGTCTGAATCGACATATAACCTTGATGTTCTGATTCGTGTCCTTCGTAGAGCCTATGATATTGAAAGGTGAGGTAAGGCTGGTACTAGATCGGGGAGAATCGATAAATGAATCCTCCATCTCCGTAGTTGGCGCTTAGAAGAATGTTTAGGAATGTAGTGTTAATTGACAGGTATCAAATATAGAAATCGTCTGATCCGGTGATTCCTTCCTTTAAGGGAATTGTGTTTCTGCAGTTCTTGTTTCCTGGCACTCTCTGTTATTTCAAAAGATGTTTAATTCAGATTTGTGATTGTGATATATTTTGGTTATTTCTTTTTGTCTCTGTATTTCACTTTGGTGTGCTTCTATAATTGTTTGCCATACAAATTAGACGATAAAATCTCCACCTGACGACGTGGTATTTGCATTGATAAATCAAGTATGATCCAGAAGTAAACAAAAAAAGACGGTGCATCAATACATAAAATAATAATTAACCTCTCTGCCGCACTACATTGTTTTTTGTAAGACGCGAAACACGCTTCGTGGCATTTCGACAAATAGCCTAATAATTATTTTAAAAATTGTCATTTCTTCGTCTGGTTGCATTTTTTGTTTCAAGTAGGTATTTATTTTACTTTTGAGGAGCTCACTTGTTACAAATTCGTACAATTCGTAGCGCCTCTCATCTAATGTTCGTAAGTTCAAGCATTATGTGGATTCTGTTCTTCGTTATTGATTCAGACAATAATAGAATTCCTGTATATTGTCTACTTATGCATATGTGCATTAACCTGTATTTCATGTTAAAACTGTAAAGTTGTCGGGTTATCGATTTCCGAGTCAAACCCCGAGTCAACTTCTCTACCCTTCCCCAGATAACACTTATCAATTACCGATAGTCGCCATTAAATGTTCGGACTTGTCTACTTGACTCTTACATACTTCAATTTGAACGTATATATACTTGTTTGGGCTTTCTGGTATGTATTGTCCATCGCCTGGTGACCTAGACACGGTCGGGTGACTCATAGGATGTAACGTGTTCCGATGCAAATTTTGCATTATCACGTGCTATCATAGTAATTTTGGTCGGAAATCATTTCCGGGGTACCAATTACTCACAAAAAAATTTTCCAATTTAATGTAGTATAAAACACATTCATTAGCAGCTTTAAACGGTTCAATTCTTAAACCACTCCAGTAAAGATGTCTTCCCCTCAACAAATTGCCCAAACTTTCCAAAGAGCCATGAGTCTCTCTGGTGATTCCGGCTCCCCAAACGTTGTTTCCACCTCTCCAACTACTTCTTACTTGAGTCAGTACGTGCCAAGTGGTAAGCCAACCAAGGCTCTCAAGCCATTTTCCACTGGTGATATCAAGATCTTGTTGTTGGAGAACGTGAATTCTACCGCCATCAGCATTTTCCAAAACCAAGGTTACCAAGTTGAATTCTACAAGACCTCGTTGCCAGATGATGAATTGATCGAAAAGATTAAGGATGTCCATGCAATTGGTATTAGATCGAAGACTAAGTTGACTGAAAAAATCTTGAAACATGCTAGAAATTTGGTTGTTGTTGGCTGTTTCTGTATCGGTACCAACCAAGTCGATTTGGAATACGCTGCCAAGTCAGGTATTGCTGTTTTCAACTCCCCATTTTCTAACTCCAGATCGGTTGCTGAATTGGTCATTGCTGAAATTATTGTATTGGCCAGACAATTGGGTGACCGTTCTATTGAAATGCACACTGGTACTTGGAACAAGGTGAGTGCCAAGTGTTGGGAAATTAGAGGAAAGACTTTGGGTATTGTTGGATATGGTCACATCGGTTCTCAATTATCTGTTTTGGCTGAAGCTATGGGTATGAACGTTCTCTACCATGATGTTCAAACTATTATGGCTTTGGGTAACTCCAAGCAAGTTGATACTTTGGATGAGTTGTTATCCAAGTCTGATTTCATCACCTTGCACGTTCCTGAAACCTCCGATACTAAGAACTTGTTGAGTGCTCCACAATTTGCCGCTATGAAGGATGGCGCTTACGTGATAAATGCTTCTAGAGGTACTGTGGTGGATATCCCAGCTTTGGTTCAAGCCATGAAGGCTGGTAAGATCGCTGGTGCTGCCCTTGATGTGTACCCTCACGAACCTGCTAAGAACGGTGAAGACTTGTTTGTCAACAACTTGAACGAATGGGCATCTGAATTATGCTCTTTGAGAAACGTTATTTTGTCTCCTCATATTGGTGGATCTACTGAAGAAGCTCAATCGGCTATTGGTGTCGAAGTTGCTCAAGCATTGACCAAGTACATTAACGAAGGTAACTCTTCTGGTGCCGTGAATTTCCCAGAAGTTGCTTTGAGAGGTTTGGACTTGGATCAACAAAATACTGTCAGAGTGTTATATATCCATCAGAATGTTCCTGGTGTCTTGAAAACCGTCAACAATATTCTTTCCAACCACAATATTGAAAAGCAATTTACTGATTCCAGAGGTGATGTTGCTTACTTGATGGCTGATATTGCTGACGTTGATATCACCGATATTAAGTCGTTGTACGAGCAATTAGAACAAACCCCATACAAGATTGCAACACGTTTGTTATATTAAATCTAAAGATTTATTGGGTATTTGATTTATTGATTGAATGAAAACTACAACAGACTTTATTTTAAGACTTTTTTTATTCTTGAACTGTATAGACTAATTAATATTTGTATTTATGAGTTGTACGGTTGTGTTAAAAGTGTGTGAAGTAATCGGTAGACCGGCGCCGTCCGGGTAACTTTCCTGTATATAATTTTGTGTACACTTTTTTGTGGGAACGGTCGAGAAATCGGTGGCAACTCTATCGATAACTTTTGGTATTGTATTCAATCTCATACACCTTGTTGAAATTGTCTACATAGGTACTTGTGGTGAAATATTGTTCTGGTGATATTTCAGATAATCCCTACTTTCGATTTCAATTCACTTAAGCATAGAGATTTTGTACCATGGCCTTAGTTTCTGCAGCTCCATACTTGGCGTTGCTTGGTGAGCAAGATGATAGCATCAAGGCATATGCATTAAACTCCTTGAATGGTATAGTGGACCAATTGTGGGCAGAAATTGCTAATAACATTACTGATTTGGAAGAATTGTACGAGGATGAATCCTTTGAAAAGAGATCGTTGGCGGCCTTGATCATTTCCAAAGTCTACTATAACTTGGGAGACTTTGAAGCATCTGTCAAATACTCTCTTTATGCTGGAAATGAGTTCAATATTGAAGAACACTCTCAATACATTGAAACCATTGTTTCTCAATGTATCAATCTTTACACCACTTTGTCCCAAAAGAAGTTTTCTGATTCTAAGATTGAGATAGATTCTCGCTTAACTGGTATTTTTGAAAGAATGTTAGAGAAATGTATCAAGTCAAACGAGTTGAAATTAGCTCTTGGTATTTCTTTGGAAAGTTACAGATTAGACGTCGTGGAAAGTATCTTGAAACAACAAATTAAAGCAAATGAAGAAAACGCATTAGCCTTAATTAGTTACGTTTTAGTGTGCACTAATTCGGTTGTTTCCAACTCCTCTTTTAGAACACAGGTTTTGAATTCTTTGGTTTCATTGTTGTTAACTTTGAGCGACAACCAAGACTTTTTCACGATTTTCAAAATCATTGTACAATTGAATGACTCCACTCTTGCAACTGAAGTCTTTAAAGAATTGATTAAAAAAGAAGAGAACTTGATTGCATACCAGGGGGCATTTGATTTGGTCAACACTGCTCCTCAAGAGTTATTGGACTCTGTTATCAGTCAATTAAACAACGATACTTCGCTTGATGTTTCTGAAGATGTTCCTAAGAAATTGTTGTATATCTTGTCTGGTGTGCCAACCTGTGACTTGGATATCACATTCTTGTATCAAAACAACAACACTGACATCACGATTTTAAACAAGACTAAGAACTTGTTGGACGGCAGATCTTCCATTTTCCATTCAGCTGTTACTTTTGCTAATGCTTTCATGCACTCGGGCACAACGGATGATTCCTTTTTCAGAAAGAATTTGGAATGGTTAGGAAGAGCTTCTAACTGGTCTAAATTCTCGGCAACAGCAGCTTTAGGGGTTATACATAAAGGTAACTTGTCTCAGGGACGCCAAATATTAAAACCATATTTACCAGGATCTTCTGGAGCTCCGCACACTAAGGGTGGTTCTTTGTTCGCCTTAGGATTGATCTATGCTGGTCATGGCAGAGAAATAATAGACTATTTGAAGCTGTTTGTTGACGAACATGGCAATTCTGCAGGAAACAATGAAACCGATGTTATTTTGCACGGAGCAGCTCTTGGTGTTGGTGTTGCTGGTATGGCATCCGGTAGTGAAAGTCTCTATGAAGCTCTTAAAGTTGTCTTGTACTCTGATTCTGCCATTTCCGGTCAAGCTGCAGGTTTGGCCATGGGTTTGGTCATGTTAGGATCAGGAAATGAAGATGCTATCAATGATATGCTTACCTATGCTCAGGAAACTCAACACGAAAACATTATCCGTGGTTTAGCTATTGGAATTGCTTTATTGAACTATGGTCGTGCTGAAAAAGCCGATGATATCATTCAAAAGTTAATGTCACAGGAGAGTTCAATCTTGAGATATGGTGGTGCCTTTACTATTGCTTTGGCATATGCTGGTACAAGTGATAATGGTGCTATCAAGAAATTGTTACATTATGCGGTTTCTGATCCTTCTGATGACGTGAGAAGGGCGTCAGTTTTGGGTTTGGGATTTTTGTTGATTCGTAACTATACTGCAGCCCCTCAAATTGTCCAATTATTATCTCAGTCTCATAACCCTCATGTCCGTTACGGTACCGCTTTGGCTTTGGGTATTTCTTGTGCTGGTAGAAGTTTACCTGCTGCTATTGAAGTTTTGGAACCATTAACAAAAGATTCAGTAGATTTTGTTAGACAGGGTGCATTGATTGCTAGCTCCATGATTTTGATTCAGCAAAATGAGACTTCTTACCCTAAAGTCAAAGACTTCACAAAGCAATACGCTGATACCATAAAGAATAAGCATGAAGATGCGTTGGCAAAATTCGGTGCTACGTTGGCTCAAGGTATTATTGACGCCGGAGGCCGTAACGTTACCATTAATTTGGAGAATTTGCAAACGAACACGTTGAACATCAAAGCCATTGTTGGTTTAACTGTATTTGTTCAATCTTGGTACTGGTTCCCATTAGCGCATTTCTTATCACTTTCATTTGCACCAACTTCTATCATCGGAGTAACAAACGACTTAAAGGCACCAAAGTTTGAACTCAACTGTCATACAAAGCCAGAACTTTTCCAATATCCTCCAAAGTTTGAAGAATCGAAAGAAAAGCAACCAGATAAGATAGCTACTGCTGTTTTATCTACTACTGCTAGAGCAAAGAGCAGAGCTAAGAAGAGAGCTTCTAAGAAACTTGAGGAAGAAGGAGATAAGATGGACGTTGATGACGAGTCTGTAAAGGTTGAGAAGGAAGAAGAAAAGGAAGAAGTTAAGTCCAGTGAATCTACTGAGAAGAAAGAAAACAAGGACAAGCCAAAGGAGGATGAGAGCAAGGAGCCTGCTCCTATTCGTTATTCCAAAACCCCTTTCAAGATTTCTAATTTGTCCAGAGTTTTACCTGCCCAATCAAATTACGTTTCCTTTATTAAGGAAGGCAGATTTATTCCTGTTAGGAAATTCAGAGGATCCAGCGGTATCATTGTGTTGGAAGATACAAAACCAGAAGAGAAGGTGGATTATGTACAGACTGTTAGACGGTTGAACACCACTGAGGCTCCATTGCCTGAACCATTTGTCTTGAGTGCGGAGGATTTGGAAGATGATGATGATGAATAGATGTGACAAGTAACTACTTGTCAAAAATAAATATAGTAAAAATCGAATTATATGTAATGTGCGATGTGAATGGCTGCGAAATAAAAGGTAAATTTAAGCGCCGTATGGAAATCCATTTCCATGTTTAAGAAGTTATTTACGGGTAGCTCCGGGTCACAGATAGATAGATCAACTAGTCTTTCTGACCTCATAGAGGCGGGTATCCTTGTTCATAAAAGTAGCCCGCTGGCTAAAGTTGGATTATTAGCGAGTAAAGTGACTGGAACTCTTCTGCATTCTGCAAGTCAAACATTCAGGACTACAACCCTAGAATCAAAAGCCAATGAATGCAATCCAGATGAAAGCTTTGATCCTTTCTCGCCAACTCGACTTCGAAAGAGCAAAAGTCTATCCTTTCAAATTGGTAATAAACCTAGTTTCCTCAAATTGGGTAGAAAGAGATCGGTTCAATTCTTGCTTCCTTCAGAAGACAGTCAGTACGAAAACAAAGCATCTGACTCCACAGGTTCACGTGTTCAAATTGATAGCACTAAGGTTGTTGCAACTCCAAGTGAATCTGAAAATTCTGGTAGTTCCATTTATAGCAATGAAAGCAACCCCAATTCATATTCAATGACTTTCAGATCTTTGGAACATTACAGAAGCTATGAGAGCCAGGCTCAAAAGCAGTTTTCTGAAAAATTAGAGGAGAAGCTGGCAGAACCACAAGGTTTGGGGTCAGATTCCTTGAATTTGTTGAATGAAGATGACAAAAATGATACTATTTCAATAGATGACTTACCTGAAGAGGCCATTCCCAAAGATCCTATGCAAGTAGAGGAAATCTTATGGTACTCCAATAGAAGTCTTGGCGACATAAAAGATATGCTTCGGAATTTGGCTGATGATCATAATTATAATGTGGATTTCAAACTCTTCAAACTGGGAGACTTTCCAAACATACTTCTAACACTTCTCGGTCTGTTCAAGGAATTACTTGAAAGAAATGAAGGTATAGTTCATTCCATTGAAGAAAGGGTTTCCGGTGAGAGGTCGAAGTATCATCAGTTGGAGACGAAGCTAGAAGAAATGAGGCAAAACCTTGATGATATACACCATACATCAGAAACGCTAGTCCAAGAAAGGAAAGTCACTGAAAAATTGGTTCAAAGAAAGGAAGGGGCCAATATCGGAATTGATGAGCATATTGAGAAGGTTAATTGCAAACTTGAAGACTTGATTAAAAAAGAGGTGTGGTTACAAGAAGAGCTTTCTAAATCCAAAATCAAGCAACGAACAACGGAAAGTGAGTTGACAACTGTGATCAAAAGTATCCAGTCCGGCTTAGAATTAGCCATTGAAGAGAATACCGCTACTACATATCAGAAGAAGAAGCTTGAAATGGAACTAGAAGAATTGAAGAATATGGATAGTGGTAAAGGTATATTACACAACAATCAGCTGTTGAAGATTGAGAACGACAGCTTGAAGATAAAGTTGGAAGAAGTGGAGAAGAAGTCTCGACACTTGAGCGAAGAACTCGAAACTACAAAGTTAGCTCTTGTTCAAGCGGACAATCAACTGAAAGAATTACATTCTCGATTGAACTATTTGGCAATTAATTCGAGTACAAAATTCCAAACTAACCCAAATGAATCTCATAATAACAACGAAAACTTAGAGATCCTTACGTATGTATCGGTCGACTCCACCAAAGAAGCAGAACATCGAACCGAAAATGATTTTACGAGGGGATTAAATAAAAACATCAGAAAGAAAGAGTATGAAATTGCTAAGCTAACAAAAGAGTTGAAGGACTCACAGACCCAGCTAAAATATTTGGAAGAAATTAGTAAAGCCAGAGAATCTGCTTTGACAAATACAAACAATCTTTTGAAAGAGACTCTACTGGGAGCTCTTGAAGATAAAGGAATATTGATGAAAGAACAAAGAGTACTTCGTGAATTGTATGTGGAATCTACCAATTACCTCCAAAGTGTTCGGGCCCAATTGATTCATGTAAAGCAGTCGGAAGAAAGCTCTAAAATGCTAGTGGAAAAACTTGCCCAATCCAATGGAATACTCTGGGATGCATCTAAACAGATTATGAAGAATCTCCTTGATTCATTAGCAACAGTATTAAAGGATGAAACAAATGAATATTATGAACGCTTATATCATTTGCTCCAAAGAAAAAACATCTTCACGGCAGCGGACTTGCTCTTGATCGATAAAATAACCAAATCGTTGGGTAAAACGGTGAGAGAGGTCATTAATACATTTGAAAGCAACGAAGAATTCTTGATTAAAGAAATAGAGTCGAACGCGTTCCGATCTAAACAATTCTAAAATTTATTACTATACATGATGAAAATTAAGTAGTATTATTGCTATTAGTAGGGATGAAATACACAATTCCAGCTTGGCTTCATTCAATTTGCATACGGAAACTTGAAATTATTATTATCGTCGTATTCTATCACGATTCCTCCAAAGTTTACCAAGCTAAGAAGTGGGTTCTTGGCTTTCACTTGATCGATAGTTGGCTTCAATGCGTTGTGTAAAAACAAATTATTGAATTCAATCAAGTCTTCATTAACGATAAATGGTTTCTTGTTTGAATTGATAACAGAGTTGATGGTCATCAAGTTTTCATTAACATAAATGAATTGCTTTTTCAAATTTGAAATCAAATAATTCAAAAAGTTGATGTTTGTGTTTGTGAATTCCACTCTCGACGAACTGAGTGATACCAAAGAGTGTGACGACAAGTTTGCCGACGATTTTTTGAATTCATGCTTGTAGTTATTCTGCGAATCAAAATTAGCCAATCTATTATATCTGGTCCTAGTTCTGTGACATGAAAGGCAGTTGCATCTGTTTAATAACAAGTCGAAATAACGTTGGGACTCCTCGTTTTCGTCGTTTGGCTGCGGTAACGATGGAAATGCCAATGGAAGATTAAATAGCCAGTTGTTGAAGAAATCAGGTATCGTCACATCCTTCAACTCAGGCAAACTGGCCAAGTTATTCAATAACTTGGCAATGGAAAACCTATTCTTCGAACTTTCAGAGGTATCCAATTTGATAAAGTCATTGACGTTTAAATAAAGAGACTTGATTGGAGTCAACATCTTGAAAAAGTGCGGAGACTGGAGCAACATATTAAATTGATAAAGATTTTGTTTCAAGTTATTTGACTTATAGTTGATGAGGATAAACTGCTCTAGGTTGGAGTAGTTGAAATCCAATTGATGAAACAAGTCAATTATGCAGTGGCAATCGTGGTGGATACAATTTATTTTGAATTCGAGCTTTCTCAAGCGTTGCAAATCTATAATGTTATGAAGCAATTCAAATGTCAACAACGAATTATCCTTATAGGAGTGAGATGATGTAATGGAGAGCCTCCGTAAATTCTTTAACTGGAAATCAGGATTTGTCACTTTGCAGTTATTTAAATATGATAAAACCTTGGATGTAGACATAGGAGTGTTCAAAAACAACCCTTCCAAGTTAGACAAATTGTTCATGATGGAAAATGAAGGTGATTGAGTCATGTTAGACCATGAATTGTTTTCGATAAAGACATTCAAATTGATTAAATTATTGTTGTAAGGCAAGTGAAACAATTCATCAAAGTTGAAAACAGTCCAGCTCTTCAAGTTGTTAATTTTCAAGTTTTGCGGCAAATTCACACAAGCATCTTCAATGAAATGGGAAGAAGAATTATAAATATACTGGTTGAAGGACTGAAAGTTTCTCAAGTTGTTGATGTCATAATTCAAAAACAATATTGGGTGATTTGGAACTGAATCCCAAAGGTTGTAAAGCTTTTGATATAATGGAAAATAATCATATGCAATTAATGTTGATTGAGCTTGAATCACAATCTTTATTATCTGTTTAAAGTTGTCAGCAGTCAATGTAGATGCAAATTTATTCAAGTTAGACACCTTCATGACTGTGGAGGGAAAGTGCCGCGTTGAGGGGTTTTTTTTATTTGCTTCTGGGCGGCTACCATTAAAGTAGCCGACGGCTTCGTCGTTAACAATAACAATAGTCGAATAAAGTCTAGGACGAACCAATCTGTGAAACCTCTTATTAACACAAGACACCGAGACTAGATCATTTTGCGTTACTTGTGAAAAGATGTTAGAAAGAATTTCCACGGGGAGGTTTGAAAGCTGGGGTAAACCAGCAGTGTCGTATAGTAATGGCGGTAAAAGTTGTTGAGGCAATGACATTTTCAGCTTCCTAATATTAATAAGTTCAACGAGTGTAAGAGTATGTTAACTTCAAACGGAAAAGTGAATCATTTTCATAGCAGGAGCTGGGTTTTATATCGGTTAGGTCTTGGATGACTGTGGAGTTTTGTGTTTTGCCTCAAGGTTTTGCATACAAGCCCAAAAATATGCAGACGGTCAAGCGGCATGATGAAAATGGCAAGCGCTGCAACAACGGGAGGGGGGAGCCGCGAACTCGACGCAACTCGACTTGCGTCCGTACTGTCGAATGAGGAAATCTACACCGAGACAACTTGCGTTTTTTTGAATTCCCACCACACTCATAAGTATCGGAACGGTCTTGAACACCCTTTCTCATGATTGAAACACGGGAACATGTGTCATAGAATCTCACAAAATGTGGTGGATCATTTTCTAGGCGCGATGACCCAGGTGTTGTTGTTCTCGGCAAAATTAATTTTCGGCATTTGTGGACATACTAAAATTGGCATAATTCTGTCTAGATCTCCACAGACCCGGATATGTCTTGGTTAGTGTTGCGGGCGTGAGGCGCTTCGCCATTCTAGTAATTTTTTGTTGAACGTTGAAGGAAAAAAAGAAATTCGGAGTTATATCACCGCATGCCCTTACGCATACCCACACTTCTAGAACTGCTGCAAAAGGGATATTTATCCGAAATAGCCATGGCCCAGGTTATGGACCAAGTAATAATATTTATAACAGTTAGTTATTCTATGTAATACTCAGGAATCCATCCAGTTGTGTTTCTTGCTGCCGAACCGTACGAAGTTGATCTCGTCAATCTGGGCAAATGCGTTCGTCTTACTCAACGCAACTTTCCGTAGCCGTGGGAAGATTTTCCCTTTCAAGAGGTTTTGATCTATAAGGGAAATGAAAATGTTCTCGATTAAAAAATCATCAATCAGGTCAAGAGATTGAATAATTGGAAAGGTCAACTTGAGTGCATTCACATCCAGACCCATGGATAATTGCAAACCTAATTTTATATCGTCGTAATCCAAGTTGGAATATTTCCCTCGCATGGCCCATACTTTCCTCACCAAATTTCTTAGAATGATCACCTTGCACTTATCTATAAGTAATATTAACAAGTTTTCCTCTTTCAAATACTGGTAGTTGTTCTTAATGATTTCGTTGAATGATCTGAAATTTCCCGATTTGATGGACCCGCTCAACTGTTTGTAAAGTTGGAGGAAGTTTGGCACATTCCCGTTAGGATAATATGCACTTGCTATATTTGTAAAGTTGGGTATTTTGCCAATGGCAATGCTGACTGGAACTAAAAACTTCAAGATCCGGGTAATATTGTTCGTCAATTGGGGAGGCGTATTAAGAAGACACCATAGCAAGTGCTGAAAACTATCAATGAGTTGGTCCTTGATCAAGTAGAATTTTGATAAGTAATATCTGTATTGTATGCGCTCCACCTTGTCAAAAGATTTGAAGCTCAAATTGGCATTGTTCATGTTGGAGAAAATATTCCGACATAAGAGAGGATTGTCTAACTTAAAATAAACCAGACATAACTTGTTGCTTATAAACAAGATAATGGTCTTTTTTAGTTGATTTGTGTCGTTGACCTGAGACCTGATATTATTGAACACCTTCAAAAGAACAGAAGCCACAAATGCTAAACGGGGTCGTATGCAATGTTCTTTGTGATATAACAGGTGATCTAACTTAATAGTAATGGGAAGAATGATGTTTATAGAATCTTTCATCAAATAACTGAGGAGAAACCCTCTGTTGTTATTGTTGAATGCGATCGACAAATCATTGAAGTAGGTGGTATAAAGGTCGAACGACTCTAGATTTGACCATGGATTCAATTGATTACTCAACTTTATGAAGCTTAGAATAACTTCATTAAATGCTAGCCATTCGTTAGAATAGATGTTGTATGAGTCGATGTTGATCTGCTGCTCCGATATCACGAAGTTAAGGTTGTTAAACCGGACGATGTATGGATTGAATTGTGGGTTCAAGTTTAATAATTTACCCAACTGAACAGCCTGTTCTTGGTTGGGTAATCGTGAAGTCTGAACCACCTCATTTAGGTATTGGTTCACTACCTCCATCTATACCTGTTGATACACAAATCGATTTAGATTTTGTCTTTTCCATAGTCGTGTTTGGCAATTTTTCAGTTGTATCGAAACTCTTCTTCACTGACAGCCATCAATCCCTCGAATTCCAAATGGCATCCGTGGCCGGCTCCAGACGTCAGCCAATATCTGCTCATACGGATAATTTACTGCGATCTTCTCTGGCGCCAATTTCAGTTGCATCCACCTCATCTACGAAAAGCTCGACATTTATTAATTTAAAATTGACTATTAGGTTGTTACCACCATGCTTAACGGAAGAAGAATTTCACAAACAGTTGTCTAGTTATTATAATGATACATATGAAGAAACCTATTATGTACAAGGAATGCCTCCCGCTACGCCATATGAACCCCCTATCTACTCGCGAGCATACGTTAGCTTTAGGAATCAACAGCAAGTGGACCAATTTTTGTCCCAAGTGAAGGGAAGAATATTTAACGGTGCTAATGAAAGCTCTATTCCAGTGCTAGAAAAGTCAATATACAGCAAAATGCCTGGTCAAATTGTTGCCTTTGAGTCTTCTTCTTCTGCTTCTGCTTCTTCTTCTTCTTCAATTGAAAACGATTCAATCTTTAAGTACTTTGAGCAGTTTGCTAATGGTGAACTTAAAGATTTCAACTTGGTGCTGATTAAGAAAGAAATGAAGAAAAAGAAGAGGAAATCGGATATTAAGAAGATTGAAAAGACATCTAAGAAGAAAAAGCTGAAAGAAAATGTGAAAACAAAAGATGGTGACAAGAAGGATGTTTCAAAAAAGCAAAGAAAGGATTTGAACCAATCTGAAAATAAATCAAAATTGACGAAGACAAAAGTTCTAATAAAACCGGATTCTAATAAGCCGGAAGCTACGAAGAAATCAAAGAAATCGAAATCAAATGATAAAAAGCTGAAAGATGAACCTTCTAAGGAAAATGCACAAAGCAGGCAAAAAAAAAATTTTGAAGATAGAGATAGCATTAACACAAACAAGCCTAGAAAGAAGAAGAACAAAAATGAAAGCATAGACCATGCTAATTCTAAAGGGCCCAACGAAAGCGATAATAAATCGAATAAGGCTTCCGAAAAACAGCCAAAGGACCATAAGAAAGTTAAACCCGAAGGCTTAAAAGATCGTAAGCAGAAGACAGCTTCTCTTGATGATAATGGCGGGAATAAACCTGCTAAGAAACACCTGGTTATTGCTCCACCCGAAGGGTTGACCAAAGATAAATTAAAGAAGAATAAAAAGACGAAGGAAATTGGTCTGCCACAAGACAAACAAAGGGTCAATGCTATAGAAGGATAGGTTATTAAGCGCTATGCGACGTGCTCTTTTTAAAACGGCTTGCTCTCGGGTTTTTACACAATTTACTATCTAGCCAAATTGGTAGATTCCAGAGCTACCATTGTGAATCTGTCCTATAAATTTTACGAAGCTAAAACAAGAAACGAAATCTCTGGGTGCGTCCAGGGGGGGGGGGTCTGATTCGTTCGGACACGCTCAACAAGATAAATATTGGGGTGATGTAACACAGGCAGTCTGTATGTTTTTCTTGCTGAGCTCTTCCCAGGGTTCTACTTGAAAATATTCCTCCATTTCAAACTTCAAGGATCTTTGGAAGAAAACATTTTCAACCGTCGTTAACTTGATCTTTCTTGCCTTGATTCCGAACACGGTGACCTTTTCTAGCATTACTTGAGGTTGAAAAGTCTTTCCACTTTCAACGTTACATGAAAGGATTCCCGAAACACTTTCTCCTAATGCAAGATCCAACAAAGCTTGTGGCCGTATTCCAAAAAGTAGCGAAAGTCTAATTGCTGCATTTGCACCCTTTTGAAAACTAACAGTCCAACCTTGAGTATAAGTGGATGGAGTTGATGCATGGTTAGTTCTGCATTCATTTAACGGAATCCATTTTTGAAGCTCGTGTATAAAGGTGACATTACTGTAGTTAACTTCAAAGTAAATATTGTTCGCCAGAGAGCTGTGAGATTGGTTTAAAAAAGGAGGCTTGTATGTGGAACTGAAGGAGTTCTGAGCAATAGAGCTGCTTATGATAACCGATTCTGTTGATCTCACCCTTATCACACCATATCTTTGTAATATAAATGGCTTAATATCTTCAAATTTTTCCACTTGGTAAACGTTTCCCTTGATATCATTATACGTTCTTAATAGTACGTTTGGTGTTTCTTTCGTGAATTTTGGAAGAATATTTGGCCAAGCATTGATCTTGGAAAGTAGAAGTGCCAAACCTAAAACCAAATGAACTTTTCTCATGTTATTATTCATTAAACGAATGGAAGGTTGCTGATGCTGGGCACGCCTTTTTATTGATTCGCCACATAGATGATGCATCGATAAATTTACAAGGAGATTATTCCCCTTAGAATCTGTAACCAACGGAAAATTTAATTTTTAGGTCAAGTAGTTTGTTTGATTAAGGGATAGTCACATTTAAAATCCAACGTTATGTATTTTGTAAATATCATTTGTTCAGGAGCAGATGGGGTATTTGTTAGATTTTGACGTTTTGTTGCAAAATTTTATAATGAAAAGAGTTGAACAAAAATAATAGCAATTTGACATAATCATAAAAATTCAAAACTATAACCTCACAAAAGTTGCAAAACATTATAGTCGTTAAATCCTACAAACTCAAAACAATAATTATGGAAATTGGTATGTATTTTGCTTCTCTTATTTGTAAATTTTTTTTTGATAAACATGTAAAATTTCACAAACTTTAATCTTTAGAGAAACGGTTGTATAGTGTAGTGGTTATCACTTTTGGTTTTGATCCAAACAACCCCGGTTCGAATCCGGGTACGACCTTTTTTATTGGAAAAATATATATTGTCACGTGATCAGAATATACAGACTTGATATACGCGTCTCGAGGATCTGATTTATCATCATAAACACTTCGAGACTTCTCCAGAGGTCAATATTAACGGGCTTGTCGGACGGGGGGAAATGGAGAAACAAAATCCCTTATTACCGTTTGCCTTTAAAAGTTCATCTGTCAATGATGGACTTGCATTGAACACTGCTCCCCGAGATCGGAATACCATTGATGAAAATGCTTCAAGCCAATATCATACCAGAACTCCTAAGACTGAGAGGAGAAGACCGGTCTTAAAAGTTGTACCAAGTCTTAAACGTAAGATGGGTGAGAGTTTCAATGAAAAAGATGATATAAAGAGAAGAGAAATGCATTTTGATAGTGATCCGACAATGGTAGACGATTTCGATGACACCGACGAAGATTTGAACAAAGACCAAGTATTACCTCCAAGTAGTCCCCCTCTAGAGAATCACCTCATGTCTGAATTTGATTTTACTACATCAAATGACAATTTTGGAGTTCCAGAATCCCCTCCGAGAGGCATTTCTCATAACCTACCCAGCGAAGTTGACCTTGTTATCAAACCGGATATTCTATCAACCAACTTTAATTGTTCCCAATCATATTCACCAAAGAAGAATGAAATTAGGCAATTAAGTTCGGAAGCTGATTTTGGAATTGATAAGTTCAATCGTTTTAAACATCCCAGCGTTGCGCAACACCCTTCTTCAAATGCAGATCGCGATGGAGAGGAATACAGCTCGATATCTTACAGCAGAGCTAGAAATGTAATCCTAGATGCATTTGAGGAAATTAGAACCACTATTAATCTTGAAAATATGGAACTTCGAGATATTCCCGATGAAATCAAGGATATGAATAACTTGGTCATTTTCAGTAATGGTCAAGAACCAATATCATATCAATTGTACTTAACAAATAACAAACTACGTGAATTGAACCCTTCATTATTCAAGTTCACTAAATTGAATGTGTTAGTATTGCGGCAAAATAAACTAATCCATGTTCCCCCACTTATCAACAAACTTGAATTCTTGGTTGATTTCTCGGTTGCTTCAAACAGGTTGGAGTTTTTTCCTTTTCAAATATTGGATCTTCCAAGATTAGAAACTTTTAGAGCTGGACCTAATCCTTTGATGAAAGTTGCAACAGATGCTATTGCAATCAGTACGGCCACAATAAATCCAACAAAGCAGAAAAAGTATGTTTCACAGGTGAAATACTTCAGTGAAAAACATGAAACATCCGCTGTTGCGTCGCTTAAAGCACATTGTTTAAATAAGATAGCGCAATATGATGTTTCATATCAAGAAATCAAAAATTGGAAGAAGTTTACTCCTAAGATTTATCATCATTTAATTGCTCAGGCAATTACCAAGGGCAGATATAACGATACGTGCGCCCAATGTCCTATGATCATTGTTGAACCATATGCAGAGGTTATGGAGTGGTGGGATATTCTACAGAATAAAAATGTGCCTATAAGAAAACAATTCTGTTGTGGTGGTTGTATAAAGAGATACAAATCACAGTTATTTAATGAGGTTAATGATCTTGCATAAGTTTGGCGGTTCTAATTAGCTATTCAATTCAAATGTTTAAGAAGGAATTTGGTGCACGTAGTTTGCAGGAAAGAATCCGACCACACCCTTTAATTCACCTTTCCACCATGGTCCAGTTGAGTCGATAATTTTTATGATATCGCCTTTATTGATTGTTAAATCATCCGCGTTCTGAGCTGCAAAATGAAAAGATGCTTGGCAGAAACTATCGGTATTAATAAAGTTGTCCTCTTTGCTGTTGGCTTCGGTCAATTTGTTCAAATAGTCATCTCGGAAGTTAATTATGGGCAATTTTTCAACCCAGTCTGCTGCTTCGTTTGTCCTCTTTAGATAGTTTTGTACCATAATCTCTGAAAATCTCTCCTGTTCCAATTCACCCAATCCAAACAAATCAGAAATGGTATCAAGATTGGTCTTTATTTGGTAGGAAATAGTCCACTTTAAAAAATACAAGAAGGCATTAATGTGTTGAAAGAGGATACCAATTAACTTTAAGAAGCATGGAAGTTCTTTCTTCAACAATGAGTTCAAATTTTCATACCTCTCCTTTGATTCTTCAACCTTTCTTTCTAAATTGTATAGTTGTTGGGATTGTTTAACAGTTAGAGTTTCATTCTTCAGCTTTAGAAATAGAATTTCGTGGGAATTGTACGCACAATCATAATCACTTAGAGCAAGCAGCCTATCTTTGGTTTTCTTGAAAATTTCGTGGAAGAATTTGAAAATCTTCTCAACCGTTGTATGAACTGTACTAACAAGCAATTCAAGCTCTTCTTCTATGGAAGGGTTTATCTTGTTAATGTAATCCAAATAAGTATGAATGTTTTGCCAAAACAAATTATTTTTATCGAAAGTTTCCTCGTCGTACGAATTGTTGAATGAGTTATATGGGTCAAAAAAGTTTATCAGAATGATTGCAATCTCCTTGCTTGATTCAACCATTTTTTTAACATTAGTGGAGTATACTGTTGAATATTTGTCGATATTGGTTAGTTGTTTATGAACTTCGTGTAATTCTTTGTAAAGCCTCTCGAATTCTTCATCAATAGTAGAGGAAGCGCCACGAACCTTTTGTTTGAATATCCCTGGGGCTCTCTTCAAATGATTCCAATCAAAATGATCAGAGTAAGTTTGTTTAATAGTCTCAGATACTACGTATTGTTTCTTTAAAATGGACGATAGTGGTAGCATTTTCGAAGAAAGGAATATCTAAAATCCCAGGCGGCTAGTGCTTTTGCGGCAAAAAAATCACAAGCATTTTGGCGACACTACTGCATCTCTTTTCACATAGTTTGTGACCGAGCAAATTAAGGTGGACTAAGGAAGATAAGAAAAAGAAGGATAAGAAGATGGTGATTATCAAGATCATGTTGAAGCTGTGGTCATTGCACGGAAGTGTTGAAGGAGGATATCGCGACTCCATGTCAATGTACCCTGCCGGAATATACTCATAAAGACCAACCTAGATTTTTGTAGAAGACCGAGAAAAGCTTTTAGATAAGAGATGGTCCTCTAGTCAATTAATCTCCCTGTTTGTAAAAACAGCTTTCCTGATTTTCTTCTTGATGCCTACTAGCATTACGTTCTAATCTTAGACCGACCATTTTATGCGACTATCAAAAAAGTCCATACCATGTTATTGAAACACGTCTTCAATTCATTCTATATTCCGTTGCGAGGGTCTTACAGCTCTCAGCGATGTTTGTTTATTGCTTCTATAGGGAACCCAGAACCAGAATATGCCGATACAAGACATAATATCGGCCATCGATTGATGAATCAACTTGTTAGCATTTACTGGAAAAGTCATCTCATATCTGATGGGGACTATTACAGATCCTCCAAGTATAAGAGTATCATATTGTTCAAGTCCAATTCTAGTCTTATGAACTTACAAGGAAGAGCTATTCAAAAGCATTTCAATCAATTCAAGACGAACTCTAAACTTCTAATCATACATGACGAGCTCCAAGTTAGTTTGGGAAAATATCAAATCAGAAAACCAGGAACGAGTGCTCGTGGACATAATGGTTTGAAGTCCATAAATAAACTGTTACCCAACAATTATACCAAGTTTTCGATTGGAATTGGCCGCCCTGGCAAAGATTCCGTGGTCGATTACGTTTTGTCAAAATTCACAAACGAGGAATTGGAAACACTCGATTTTGAAGTACTACCTAAATTAGTGAAAGAATTGGAAGAAATAGTCGAAAAAGAAGAAAAAGGAGAGTAGGCCAGGATAATGAATGCGAGCTTGTCGTTTTGCCCTTACAAGTTGTACATAATTATATACTTACATACAGATATTCATAGAGTGAATTCAAAAGCAAAAGAATCTGAAGGCTTCAATATTCCTTATTCACGTTTAACGTTGCGTACACACACACAAGTAATACAACTATGTACTCAGATGCTTTTGAATAACACGTATTGCCATGTTGACAATTAACAGGTGAGGCAAAACCCCGAATGATCTTCAAAAAGGGCAAGCGCGCATCAAAACTGACTGTATAATTTAGAAGGTGCCACCACTTCTTTATCAAAGCGATGGAGTTTACTCTTAACTTAACGGCAGAGCGGTCTGTTGTTAGAGAGTCACTCAAAGGTATGTGTATATGTGAGGTCTTCTCACAGTTTTTAGATTGTGAGGCAATTCCTCTTTCCTGATTCCGCATCCATTGTACTGACCACAGGCATAATATGGACAATATTCTTTAATCGATTATTCGGACCTATAACTCCCATCAGCAACGAATTTCTTTCTATCACCTATTCTATGGCGGATAATTTACCCGAATTGGATTCTTTAATTGATGAAAAGATTAACCAATTGATAAAACAAAAATTCGACTCAAGAGAGAAGAAAATGGGTCACATACGTATTCAATTCCTTGAGAAGGATTCAACGAAGACCAAGAAGAAGAGTGGATGGTTTGGAAAAACTGATAGCTCTGAAGATGTGAAGATTTGGGAGTCTTGGTCAATTAATGTCGACTGTTTACCCATCGAGGACATCACTGGATCACGTCAAACTCACAGTCAACCGAACACTATTGAGCTATCCGTACAAAGCTTTGAGCATAATCTCCACAAAATCATTAATTTTGTTGATAGCCATAAAGATCACATACCTCCGATTACATCACTTGAAAGTTCACCTTTTCCATACAACATCGAACTCTATGGCAATAATCCAAGTACTCAATATACTTCAGATGATACATCTCAAGGAGATCACGATAGTGAAAGCTGGGGCAAATACATAAAAAAAATGTTAGATTAATAATTGGGAAGAGGGAATTGGTAAGAGTTAATAAATGGTTATAAACGGAATCTTATATTGTAACTTGTATTGACATGTAATGAATGATTCATAAGTTTGCACTGTATAAACCCTCTTCACCTCTAACTAAAATACATTCATCCTCGCTAACAACTATTTCGGATAGACCTATCTTCTCAGCAATTTCTAGAGCTTCTTCGCCATAACTGCCAGGTTGAAACCATAATCCCTTAATTACGTTTTTGTAACCAGGAACAGTTGCAATCTCCTTTAGGGTATTAGCAGTAATATGTGGTGGCGTTAAGAAGGAAATACTTAAGCCATCTTTATGAGATAAATCATAGATTTCCAATGATTTGCCCTGTTGGAAAGACTGTAAAACCTTCACAACGTCTGAGACCACCGGCTGTCCGAGAATTTCCTTTTCTTTAGGATTTATTGGAATTGCGGAGAGTTCATGGGTAATATACCACGAAAGGATCTTAAAGCCAAACTTACTCGGGTTATTACTGGCACCAGTCACTGCATATTGCCTAGATGAACCAAAGAACAGTTTAATTCTAACTTTCATGGACATATTATCTTTCAATACTTCACACCAAGCTGCTTATGAATCTATTGTGGCGATAACCTGGGGTTGAGGCTTGGTGGAAATATATAAATTATATGCAGGTTGCACGTTGTATATGCAGATTGAATTTTGTGTCACTTATGATAATTAGATAGACAAAAAAAGCCAAAACCGTTACAAAATATTAGTCAAAAGGTGTCTCAACTAAAAGTTGGAGAGTTATTTGTGAAAAATCGGGTGATATTACTTTGTGGTTGCAAATAGATCAAGGCGAGTGATTTGAAACTATTTTGCTTTAAAGAGGAGAACGTAATAGAACTATGGTTAAGGAAAAGAGAACAAAGCCATGTTCTAATTGTAAAAAGTCAAAGGTCAAATGCATATACACAAACAACCTACCATGTGAGCGTTGTATCAAAACAGGACATGCGTTGAACTGTCAGTTTGTGCCAAAACTACCGTCCTTAAAACTTCAACAGTTTTCACCTACACAAGTTCCGAATCATAATGTGATCAACGGTACCACCAACACCACCGAAAAGGAGATAACCTTGCCTCCTCTTCAACCAATATCTGCAGTGAAGCCTTCCATTATTAGTGGGTTTATTGTTCCTAGCAGCTCATCAAGCAGTCCTCCCTCTGATCCACAAAATATCGATCAACCTAATGATACTCAATGGAAACGACAAATCGAAACCAGAATTAGCTCATTCGACAATAAACTTAATGATTTGGTAGATATTTTGAAATCAAACCAGCAATACATCCTTGAAAATCAACCTCAACGAATTAATCAGTCAAGTCAACAATACATTCACCAAGTGCCTCATAAACAGCCAATCTATCCTGGAGTCCCCTATTATGGAGTCCAAGGTTCATACACACAACCACAACTTGCACATCCAAGTTATACAAGCTTACCAGCTTCTCGAACATATACACCATTACCAGAGTTTCAAGATATATCACAACCTCCACCTCAGATACGGCAAGGTTTCCAGAGTCCAAATGGCAACTTACTTGATTTTCGCTCAAACAAGAGGAATATTCAGACACATGACTCAAATCCGAAGAAGCAAAGGCCAAACTCGGATTTTCCTCTGGACTTTCGTAATGGATTCTTGACCAAGAAACAGGCAAATGAGTTGTTTTCCTTTTTTGATGCTAATATTTCACAACAATTATTTGGCTTCGAGATTTCGAAATTTTCAGTGGATTCAATTTGGGATTCTTGCCCTGTGTTAGTGTGTGCCATTTGTACTATTGCATGCATTCATCACCCGGAGCATTCGGGTAAATCAAAACAATTACAAGTTTATTTGCATGAATTGTGCAGCACATTGTTATTTAAGGGTAAACCCAACAATGAGGTGGACGGCTGCAATACTATTGTTGCTTTGGTTCTTTGCAGCTTCTGGTTATCAGACTCTCAAATGTTTACGGGGATAGCATTGCAGTTGGCCAAAGAATTTGGTTTGAATAACCCTTATTCGGAAGACAAGGATAAAATAAAGCTTTGGTATCTTTTATACGTTTTGGACGGCCAGCAAAGTTTAACGTTTAACAGACAGCCTTTGGTAAATTCTGGGGAATATTCCTTGAAACATAGCAAGTCTATTTTATTATCCGACGACAAAAAACTATGTGACGATGATGGAGGGCCAAGAGCCATATTAGCTGATGACCAAACTGATACCTTGAAGGATAAAAACATTGATGACTACAATTCAAAATCTACTTTCTCTGATATGAGATTAGTATCACAAGTAGAATACAACCAGGCATTGAATGAGGCATTTAAAGGAAATGCCTGGGATCTATTAGCGCCCGCCTCTTTTGGTATCCCATCAAAATCGAACTTAGAATTGGATAAGTGGATGGTTTCATGGACTGTTTTATTAGCCCCGGTAAATAATGGGGCAGTATGGTCTTCTAAATCAACATTGATTTATTACAATTTTGCTAAGATGCACATCAACTCAACAGCAGTCAGGGAACTTCGTGTCAATCCAAACGATGAGGGAGGACTATTCCCAAAATGGGATACATCCGCCCATAACTTTTCTCGGAATGGAAAGTCCGCTACCAGGACTATCAAAAATACAAAAATTATAGAAACTGACTCCGAGGAAGACTCAGGCAGTGATGATGACTCGTTAAATGAAGATGAATTCATCTCTAATAAAGGGTTGATGTCTGATGATGAAACTATAGTCAGTGCCAATATTGCCGTGAATGCAGCTCAAACAGTGTTGAACTTGGTCATAAATGATAAAGACATCCTCGACAATCTAAAGTACGTTCCTGTGCATATACACATAATGTTATATTATGCTGCTTTGTTATTGATCAATCCTCCTTTGAAATCACACAATAAGTCAGTTGAGTTTGATACCAAAACATACTACGCAAAGTTATTGGGAAATCTCAAAGTTATAAAAACTTTGCAGACGAAGATATACAACAACTTGCCCATAGATACAAAGTTTGGGGATAGACTAATCAAAAGCTTGGATGACATTGTGGAAGAAAAAATATTGAAGGTGAAAGAAATTGTTCACGGTCTACCAGATGATGAATTAAAAATTGAATTGAGCAAGCATCTCACTGCATTGATTGATGCAAGCAAGAGTTCCATTATAGAACTTATTGATGAATCAGGCACTAGTAGATCATCCACACCAGAAAAAATTTCTGCATGGCCAGGATCTAACCATGGACACCCTTGATAATTGAATAAAATTCACATTTATAAATCAATAAATAAATAAGAAAATACTTAGTTTCTATGGTCGTATTTTTTGTGTTGAGCGTTAGAAACCTTCTGCAATTCGCTCAATCTTTCTTTCATACTAGGCAAGTCTCTCAAATTCTTCTCCAAGACTATTCTTTCTTGTTCAAACTTCAATCTCTTCTCTGCGTCCAACTTTCCAAAGGTATAATTGCCCTCACCATCGAATTTCAACAAATACTTGTGGAAATGCCACAAGGCGGATCTATGTGCCACGGATAAAACGGTTATACCTAAGCTTTGAGCATGTTTGTACATAAACTGTTCCATTTCTGGGGCAACTGCCGAAGTACATTCATCCAAAACTGCAAATTTAGGTTGATGGTAGTATAATCTTGCCATGGCTAACCTCTGCTGGGCCCCAATGGATAGCTCTTCTTCCCAGTTCTTATTATCGTACAAGTTATCCTTGAACTCATCTAATTTCAAGAGAGCTAATATTCCCTTCAAATCGTTATCTGTCTTGCTCTGGTTCTTGAATTGTTCAAGAGAATGTGGATAAATAATTTGTTCTTTTAAAGTTCCCTGGCACAAGTATGCTCTCTGTGGCAAGTAAAACATATTTTCAGAGTTTGGAATGGTTATTGAACCCTCTTTACAAGGCCAAAGACCACCCAACATTCTGAACATCGAGGACTTACCGGATCCATTAGGACCTGCAATTAATAAATGATCGCCACTTTTGATAGTGAAATTTAAACTCTCGATCAATGTGACGTCGGCTGGAGTCAACAATCTAACATCCTTAAAAGAAATCTCACTGTTGTCGTACTTAATATTCTTCGTGTTTTGATCCTTATTCTTTAAACCAAACAATATATCTTGGAAATCCGAAACTCTTGTAGCATGACCAATAATTTGCAATAAATATCTTCTTGAGTAAATCAAGCGATCCAACGAATCCGAAGCGCTCATTAATAATCTTCTGTTAGTAATGAAATCACCAGCGTGGCTTGAATTAGGTTCCTGGCCCAAGTACTTGTTAATAAAGATAGGAGCTGAACACAACACCAACCCTGCAGCACCCCAAAGGTATTTCACAATAAAGGTTTGTGCAATTTCATGAACTGCTCTTTTCCAGTATTCCATTTTTAAGAATCTTTCCAACTGGTAGTAGCAATAATCAATGTAGTCCAACTCTCTGTTATGACCTCTCAATAATGCAATTTCTTCGCTGTTGTTAACAATTTTGGAATGCGAAGATCTTAACTGACCTTCTAAGTTAGCCTTTTCGGCTGCAAGCTTGGCAAATGGAGGTGAAAAGAATCTCAAGATAGTCGTTGAAAAATGAGCTAAAATCCCAAGTGCTAAGGTACCTTCACCATTACCAACACCACTCTTGCTTAATTCTTGAGCGCATAACAATAAATCCAAGGTTGGTTTCAATAATTGCCCTGGCAAACTACTCAAAGCATAACTCAAGCGAGAAATATCCGTGGTTATTCTTTGATTTGGGTCCTTTATCTTGTTACCAGACAAATGAATCAAGGAATAATAATTAGCATCCAAGTTATCTGGTAAATAGTCATTTGTGATACTTTTGTCAAGATTTGCTCTTATTGCTTTACTCAAATTTTGTTTCGTCCATTCCAATAACCCATTAACAGCAGCGGCGGGAAATCCTATAAGCATCCAATACACCAAAAGTTTTGAAAAGCGCCTCAAACGTTTCGATACTAAAGCACCAACTAATTTCCCATCTAAGTTTGCCACTTTAATGGTAATTAATGCCCTAATAACCAATAAAACCAAGTGTGTTGATAAATAAAACACACTTGAATCAAGAACTGACGGGATTGCTGCTTTCATCAATCTAATGAATGACTCCTTTGATAACTTTGGATGCTTAGTCTTTGTGGAGTCTTCTTGTGCTGCCGGTGACTTCAGAGATTTCTTCCGATCTAAGTCCTTTCCATTTGTATTGGTTGCTCCTGAGAAGGCTGCCGCTAATAATATAATGTATGAGGTGTTAAGGAAAAGGGAACGGTTGGACTTGTACACGTTAAACAACGAAAGGGCCAACGAGTTGGTCGGCGATGCAGACACTTCAGTCGTCGACATCCTAAATAAAAGTAGTTTATTGATCTATAATGGTGAACGCACACTAATTCTATCGACGATCGTTGAGTTGTTGATTTTAATATATAATTTAGTTCTTTATCGTCACGACCCCAGTTTTTTTGCATGCTGCTCCGCATATCACGTGAAAATCCATTAGACCGAGGACCATAATTAAAGTGTCGGAGGGGAGGGCATTTATCTTCTAGTGATGGCAACTTAAGTCCAGAAGTGTCATGGTTGGCTAAATTCGTTGAGTTTTCTAACTTCCTTGACTTAAACCACTCATACTATTGCATGATTGACTTACAAAAACATTAAATTTGAGAAGCTGAACCTTCAATTTCATTACTGAAACAGTTGCGACACAAATGTCCTGTTTTGTCATTTTCTCCTCTTCCAAGAAATGTTCAAATAGTAAATATCATGATTTCAAAATTGCTTTGAACTCTTGCTTAGACGCCTCTATGCGGTTTTCTAATTCAATCATTCGACCAAAATATGTAGTGTTTGCTAATTCCACTGTGTTGCTGACGTTATACGTTTCTAAGAGCTCCTTATATAAATTGGAAAGCTGAGCTTTATTCTTTATCTGTATCTTCTTAGGTTCAAGCTTATAAATGGCATGGCTCTTCCAAGATTGTATTATGTTACCTATCAACTCATCGTCCGTGGATTGTAGTTTCTCTAGATTATTGATGTTATTTATATGAAGAAGTTGAGATAAAAGTAGGACCTCTCGTTGATTGTATTCATCCATATCTGCCATATGTTGTATCTCACAGTCAGATCTCTGTAAAATGAGGATCGAAGTTGAGCTGTAGTCTTTTCATTCCCTCATTCTTGAGAATTTTGGTCGTGTGAATATTACCAATTTGTCAACAAGCTTGTTTTTGATTCAGTTGCACTAAGATACAACGTAGATAATATTACAGGGGCAGGGCAGGTTAATATTCATAATCTCTGTGGCTATAAGCATGTCAGAATTTGAAGAAAAGTTCTCGAGGATTGATATTAATAAATCTCCGAGAAAGAAAAAGGCGTACCCGCTGAATCTATTTCCACCAAATGAAAGTTGCCAGCCCCAAAGAATCCTGTCAAGTGACAAGCAGAATAGTAGGAATTACTCATTATCGTTGGCTTCAGACGAAAATAAAACACCGGTAACTCCCAGGATAGTTTCTTCTAATAAGCTGTTTTCGACAGTTAAAAAACCAGTGGAGAAGAGGCTTTTGAGTTATCCTATGACAGAGAAATCAACACTGAAGCAAGATTACCAGTTCTCGTTTATGAAAGAGACTACCTCATCGTTACAGAAGAGACAAAATCCTTTCAATACCACTCCAAAGCTGCATACACCGATGGTGAATTTAAAGAAACGCCTGGATAACCCCCATCAATTGAATTACCTGAGATCAAGGCGACTAATGTCTTCTACTTTACCATCAAACACATTTATACCCGCTGATATCACCAATTTACCCTTTGAATCACCGTCAAAATCTAGCAATGTGCATTCTGATAACTCCCCTTCTAAACTGAGAGCAATTCGAAACATTTCTCATCCCTTACCAATTAAGCCAAGTGAAAACGTTTTTGATAGACTATATCCAAATCCTCCTTCGGGTACTTTTAACTTGAGCGAAAAGAAACAAAGGTCTAGCCATGACTTTGGGGTGAAACAACAGCAAGATAATCGTCAACAAATACACCAGCAAAGTCAAAAGTACCAAGTATCTTACCAACAGCATTTAAAACAAAGACAAAGTTCAGCAGTTTCAATTCAATCTAAAATTAAATCTCGTGCTGAATTACTACAATACCTCCATAACAGAGACGAAAATCTTTTTAAAATTAATGACGGGAATAGTCAAACTGTTAATACCCCATTTCAACCCCAAGATATTCCCAACTCTTCCTTAAACATTTATGAAAGGGGTGAAATCATCCGGAAAAAGGAACTTTTCTTCATACCGAAGATACCACCTAGAGCTATAAACATAAAAAACTATCAAAATAATTTTGGCTTTGATGACAGCCTGGGTAATTATATTATAGTTCCACATGATCATGTGAATTACAGGTATGAAATAATTGCCACTTTGGGGAACGGGTCATTTGGAAATGTTATATTGAGCAAGGACCAGAAATATTCGGAAAGATTGGTTGCAATAAAGATTATTAAAAATGACTTGAATTGGTCCTTACAATCCATCAATGAAATCAAAATGTTGAAACTCTTGAACGCCAAAGAGAGCCACCCATCCATCCTCAATTATTTTACACACTTCAATTTCAGAAGTCATATGTGCATAGTAACAGAACCACTTTCTTTGAATCTTTACTCCTTGTTAGAATTACTAAACTTTAAAGGTTTATCGTTAAAATTGACTCGTGATTTTGGTATTATGATTTTAAATGGCTTGCAATTCATTCATGAACACAATATTATACACTGTGATATCAAACCCGAGAACATCATGATAAAATTGCCCAGATGCCCAGATGATTTCAAGAACCTTATAGTAAAAATTATTGATTTTGGTTCCTCCTGTTTCCTGAATGAAATTTCGTACACTTACATCCAGTCCAGATTTTATAGAGCCCCTGAAGTGGTACTAGGTGCCAACTATGATAGCAAAATCGATGTTTGGTCATTTGGTTGTGTTATAACAGAATTGTTTTTGGGGATGCCTCTTCTTCCTGGGAAGAGTGAGATTGAACAGTTTGGACTAATGGTTGAATTGTTTGGCGCCCCCAAAAGTCAAGCTATATTAAGGATGAGGAAACTTTTAAACAAGTTCACCAATATAAAAAATATGAACTTTACTGAGAATCTCCCATTACAGGAAAAGTCGATAAAGAAAACTTACTTGTTTAAGTTGTTTGACATTAATGGAAAAATAAACTTATCCTTGTTAAACTACTATAACACAAATAGCAATAACATTGCAGGAATGCATAGGAAACAATTCAGACCAAAATCTAAAGCTTTGGAGATACAATTGAACCTTGGTCTGACTCTTGATGATGTTGGATTGAAACTGGAATACTTGAAGCTTTTAGAGAAAGTATTTGCGATGGACCCAGTCGAAAGATTAACCGTCCCTGAACTCTTGAAGGAGCCATTTTTCAGAAATGGTGGGGACTAGCGGTCGTGGTTATTCTTTATAGAGACAGCAATTTCTATGTACGGACAAATGAGCAACCCCTGAGAGGTTTAGATTGAACTTCACGTTCTACAAAATCTAAATGTACAATCTCTATTTTGAAAAGCAAGTATCAACAAATCTTCCATCCTGTAGTAAACATGTCAAAACTCCTGGTAAAACCTCTGCTTGCAATGGCTCAAACGGAAAGCTCTCACCATCAACTGAGATGTAATGGTTCTGACCAGATATTCTCGGAACCAATCTATATGACAGAATCTTGGCATGAATCAATTTGTTGCTATGAACATGCTGGCCATTTTTAGTCAGGGTTAATATTTCCAACGTCTCGGCAACTGAAGTTTTGGTGTTCGTGATAATCATATCCATTGCACCATCATTAGGAAGCGCTGCAGGAAAAAACTGAACGTCGTCAGATATGTAAGGTAACTTTCCAACATAAAAGACAGATAGATTATCGGTAATTCCAGATGATAGTTTCTGCCAATCACTGGGAACTTCTTGATTCAATTTAGGTCCCTTCAACTTGAAGTCTCCATCCTCTAGTAAAAACTCGGTAGAATCTTCTTCCTGGTTTCCAGAACGATGACGGTTGAAGTGGCGAACTATTTCTTCTTGTGAATCTGTAACATACTTCACATACAAATCACATGGAAACTTTTCTCTGGTAAGCACTCGATATGCAATTCCGAGGTCAAATCTGATAGGCCCCATCCATCTCAAATATTCTGTGCCAATATCCGAATCTGCAATTACACCATAGCATTGAGATAAGAAGGATAACTTCGTAACTTCATTACTGTCACCTTGGGTGACTGTCATCAAATCCAATTTGGTTTTCTTAGCTTTCAACATATTAAATGTTGCAATTGAAGCATCATTAGAGCCATGTGTGCTTAGCGAAAGGGCATTTCCGGTTCCACAGGGTAATTGAGTCATTGCAATCTTATTAAAAGCTGCTGCACCTTTATCCGATCTTAAGTAAAATCCATTTATTACTTCGTGTGGAATCCCATCACCCGAGCAACAGGCAATAACATCATATTTATCAATGTCCAAATGTTTGGCAATTTCAACAGCGTGTTCGCTGTGAGTTGTTTCTTTATAAGTAATGTTCACCTTTGCTGCCTGCAAAATTGGCTCCACTTTCGACTTATAGATTTGTACAGCTTTCCCTTGGCCACCATGAGGGTTTATGAGAAGAAGTATTGACGGTCTGACGTGGCTATCTTCGTAAGCCTTGCGAAGCATTGTCTGAGAAATTACTTGCAAGGTTTCTCCTTCTGTATCCAATAAAAGTTGCAACTTTTTAACCCCTAATGTATCATTATGACGGTAAACGTACGTCACCTCTAATAATTCTTTATCTGATAGGATAATTGGTTCGCTCCAAATTATAGTCTTAAAAGGGATGAAGGAAGTTGCTGGTTCATTCGAGTAACTCTGGGCGTAGCAAGAAAGGAACCCATCGTTATGGTTACTGCCTGCTGATTCTAAAAATGATTGCTCTGTGATTTCAACACCAGTCTCCCGAAGTTTGGCCAGTATTCCGGTGTTGGGGCCGTATAATAGATTTTCTCTGGACATGCGGGGATATGGGTACAAATGATTGCGACTCGAGATCTCCAGATATATCGTTTTTTTTGGCGACCTGCTTTTAACGAAATATGCAAAACCATTATTCCGAATATTTCCGATAAAATTATAAATTCCTGGTTTCCTGTAGAAAAGTATGCAACCAATATATGCAAAATAGTTAGAAGGATCTGACGTTTCTTATATATTTATCATCTGTTGTTCAAGCACCGCCATCTTTTATCATAAAAGAAATGATCGATTTAGTTTCAATTTAGAAGAAAGTGGTGAAACAATGTAAGAGGTCAAGTTATAGTACAATAGGTGAATAACGCGTTCAATGTAGAAGTCATATCCAAAATCCACAAGAATACGTCTAAATTCTTAGGTTGTTTGACTTTCATCGAAAGTCCGTGTCAGTTTCCTGCACCTAACTCTCATTTACTGAGCCGATTTAAGATTCTTATTATACTTGAAGGAAGCTATCCCAATGGTATTGAAAAAGAGATGGAACCTGATTCCTGTTGCCTTGATAGCTTTGAATCTAGTAATAAGGACATTTTCTTCCTTGTACATGATCATTTCTGACTGTGATGAGACATTCAATTATTGGGAACCATTAAACTTGTTACTTCGTGGATTTGGAAAACAGACTTGGGAATATTCTCCTGAATACGCCATCAGATCATATGCCTACTTACTTCCCTACTTTACGGTTGCATATCCTATAAAATTCCTTGCCAGCTTGTTTGATAACTTAAGCTTTCATTATTCTTATTATCTGTTTTACGTGGTCAGGATAATTGCATTAAATGGGTTTACCAGCTTTGCTGAAATAAAATTATATCTTGCATTAAATAAGTCTTTGGGTCAAAAGGTTGCAAACTGGTTTCTATTGTTTTCTTCTGTTGTACCTGGAATGTCCCATGCTGGAGTTGCATTGTTACCTTCGTCATTCGCAATGCAATTCAATCTATTAGCACTTTCAAACGTGCTACTTGCAATTTCATCTCAGAATACGAAAAACTACATCCTTGCCATCGTGTTTTTCTTGATTGGCGGGATTGTTGGTTGGCCATTTGCATTGGTTTTAGGACTATCATTTGGCCTCTATACCATCTTCAATATTAAGCTTTGGAGACAAGGCCAAATGTTGAAACTCGTCGGAGGATGTGCATTCAGTTTGGTAATTATTTTGTTGATGATTATTGTTGTTGATTCATATTTCTTTGACAAATGGGTATTGGTTCCTTTAAATATTGTGACATATAATGTGTTTGGAGGTGAAGGCGAAGGACCTGAAATTTTTGGCGTGGAACCTTTCAGTTATTATATTTTGAACTTGCTAGTCAACTTCAACATTGTTTTCCCTTTGGGTTATTTGGGTTTGGTCCTTAATCCAATATTACTTCTGAACAAATTGTCTATTGCGTTGAACGTTTCTGTTCCTTTATTAATCTGGTCTGTTATCTTCTTCAACCAACCACATAAAGAAGAAAGATTCTTATATCCTATATATCCATTGATTAACCTTAGTGCGGCCATTATAACCTCACAGCTTTTGTCATTTGTTGGACAAGTCAACTACAAGATTATTAGAAACAGTTCGATCTCCAATTTTTTGAACAAGTTTATTCAATTCGGGTTTGTGTCATCGTTCATTATAGTTTCCATCTTAAGGATATTGAACTTAGTTGAGAACTATTCTGCACCATTGAGAGCCTTTGAGCTTATTAGTTCATTGCCTAATCCAGACCCGGCCGCAACGTTAAATGTTTGCGTTGGAAAAGAATGGTACCATTACCCTAACTCCTTTTTCCTCCCAGACTCATACCGGTTGAAATTTGTAAGAAGTGGGTTTGATGGATTGTTACCAGGCGATTTTAAGGAGGACTACGAAAAGTTTAAGGACGTTACTTCATTTGTTCCATTGCATATGAATAATAAGAATACATTTGAAGTCGATAAAGTGATTGATTTTGATCAATGTGACTTTTATGTTGACAACTCTGAAGAAGTTGATATTGAAAGAAAGGAACCTAAAATAATTCAAAAGGCAGAAGGCAAGGTTGTTGTTGTCAGCGACGAATGGAATCTTTTGGGATGCAACAAAATCATAGATCCTAATGGCAACCATCGGGGACTTGGTAGACTTCTTTATATTCCTATCTGGTTGAGGAAGGTCATTCCGTACGAAGTCAAGTATCTTGACTTCTGCATTCTTGAAAATAGGAAAAGATCCGATAATCAATGATTGATGTTAGTAATGTACAGAGATACGCAATGTTCTCTTATGAAAGTATCTGGATCCATCCATGGAGTACTTGACAGTACGACTGTAAAATTAAATGTGTGATTGAATTAGAAATAAAAAAACAGAATCGCTGAGTCGCCTGTACTACAAACTACGGAGAAACACAGCTGTTTCCTGAACTAGTGTTCTTTTTTTTCAATTGTCAATTGAAAGCTTGTAAAGTAAGCACTCAATTTAAGATGAGTCTGCTGGACCTACCAATTTGACGGCACTTCTCATAATTCATCATCAAAATACTCGTTCAAAGCAGCCCTGGATTTTACGAATCCCTCCCTCGCGTTTTGTAAAGCGTCTTCAATCAACAAAATCCAGAATTCATCCTCAGATTCATCGGGTATAAAGTCGGGATTTCCTGTCTCGTGGTTGCTATTCGAATTTGAGGCGGTGATTAATTCGTCGTCAGTATTCGTTTTCTTACTTCTAGCAGCAGCAAGGTCAAAGTTATCAAAGTTCATCTTGTGACCATAGTTTTGTATTCTTTCACATTCAGAGGAGATGGTCGTTAAACCTAACGCTGCAGCAGAACCTTTTAAGTAGTGTCCTAATGCAGATAGCTTGTCCAAGTTTTTGGCCTTTAAGTTCGTATCAATCTCTTGGAATGTGTCTATAACTTGTTCAACAAATGTCTGAAAGAGAGACTTCGAAAATCCCTCTTCATCTTCATCCATGGCCACTAACTCGGAGAAAACTGACCATTCTACCAACCCTGATTCTTGCAACTTATCCTTTTTCTGTTCGGTCATTTCGTATGCGTGGTATGTTATTCTTGGTAATAGACTACCCTAGTAATCAATCAAATATACAGTTCTAGGTTAGAAAAGTACAGATACTCAATTGATTCAAGCTATCACTTATCAAGCTGTTAACCTTTGGGAGACAATTGAATAACGGGAAAGGTTTGTTGCAATTGAGTTTGTCTTCGACTCAATTGAATGGCGTGTTTGTGGGAATTTACACAATGTTTGTGTCAAAGCAATATCAACAGAGTAGTGCTCTATTTGGTGCAAATTTGGCTAATGTATCACAGGTTGGTCTTTCCTGTGCTAGCTGTAGGTTGAATAAGAATGCTGTTGTTCTTAATGTATGTCCTTAAATTGTGACCAAAATCCTACGAAAAAAATTCGACAAAAAAAGATTTGTGATGTAATAGTTCAGTGCAACCAAACAAGTAACGCGAAACAAACCCGCGTCGCATATTACGTACAACCTCCCGATAGAGTCAATCAATTCAACTCAATGGATGCAGCTCTTTCAAAACTACAATTTAAGTATACTGCGCTTGATGTGTTAGTTTGAGCTATCAATATGTTGACACGACCACGGAAAGCTAGCAGATTGAGATTTTATGACATCACTAAAAATTGTCTCGTTGTGAAGTAAGGAGGGAGTTAAGTGCATAGCTCCCTTTTACATTTAAAGTGTATATCTTTACCCCTATTCCTCAGGCTTACTTCTTGGCCTGTGTTTGGACTATGTTTACTATTTGGAATCAATCCTTCACACAGCTGATAGATACATTGCGTCATCCTTTGGTTGTTCTTATTTAAGCATGAAAATCAATTCTAGATCTATTATTTTGTCGTTCACGAAGAAACGAAGTGACATTTCCTAGAAGAGCAGTTTTGTATTTTAATTCTATTTTTAGGAGTTAATATCTATATGACCCGTTTTGTCTCTATGACCGATTTATCATCTATTGATCTAACAAAAATCTAATCTAATCTAAAATAATTCATGAATTGGTTAATTCAAATAAATCACCCAATTTGTCTGCATAATATACTGGGGCTACGTCATCTGGTTGACTTAAAGCATTCTCTTCGGTTTCAATTCCGGTTAACACCAACAAGGTATCTAATCCTCCATCTCTTCCAAACTTCATGTCTGTGTTTAATCTGTCTCCTATCATCAATCCTCTCTTAGGGTTCTCAGCTAAACCTGGGTTATCTGCTTTGATTGAATTCATCATCGACTGGTTCGGTTTGCCACAGATTGCGTCAGGTTGACGTCCACTTGCAAATGCAACTGTTTCAATGATGGATCCTGCACCAATCAATAACTTTCCTTTGGAAGGAAAGGTTGAATCAATATTTGTTGCAATAAAAGGGATCGATTTATTGTCCTTCAACAAATACTGCATCGTTATCGACAATTTCAAGTAATTAAGATTCAAGGCCAATCCTGCAACAACGGCACCCACGTCATCATCTAAATTAACCAATTGTTCATGTTCTCTATCAAAAGTCACACCATCCTCTACTAATTTGAAATCAGAGCCTCCAATAGTAGTGTATCCCACTTCAGCAAGCTCTTTTTCAATACCTTCTTCACCTAAAACCCAGACCTTTTTATCCTTTGGTAACTTCAAGATTTTATCAATATAAATAGCGGAAGCATAGGAAGAGCCAAACACTTCATTCTTGGTAATGCCATCAATTCCTAAGCTTCTGAACTTTCCCAAGTAATCGTCCCGAGACTTAGTTGAATTGTTGGTAACAAATATAATGGTCTTGTTGTGTTGCTTAAGGAGGTCGAGGGTCTCACAAACACGGGGAAGCAAGTGATCACCTAGCCAAAGAACTCCGTCGCAATCAAAGAGAAAGTAATCATATTGATCTAGAAGAGTGGCAACGTGTTCTTTGGTAGAAATTTTAGTAGGCATTGGCGTGATTGTTATTAAGCGTTGTTCCGAAACCTCGACTTGGGCATTTTCCGATCGCAGTTGACGTATTCTGCATATAGGTGAACTTTCATGTTGGATAGCAACAGAAGCATCTGATGGGACTTGCCCTTTGGGCTTTACATCGGCTTCTTTGGACCTCTTCAAATAATTGGTCCCTTACATTGTGGTTTCAATAATAATTTTATAAGGAGTATACAAACGTTTAATAAAGTGTAACTAACCACTTCACGTAGTAAGATGATCATTCAAGAAGAAGGGTTTTTGACTTCAAGTAAATAGCACATACCCGACGTATGAATGGAGCCACTAATTACAAACCAAACCCCCGCCTTATTCATAATTACCCATTGTGACTCTTGAAATGAATTTTAAAAAAATATGCAATAGAATGGGACCGTGAGTGTAAATATTTGAACTAACGTTCCGACGGTTGAATACCAGCAGTGTACTTAGGGAAACGGAACTTGGACTTGTCGTTGTAAATTTCTTCATCAAATTTGGCTCTGGTTTCAGGTGTCATTGATTCTCTAACCAAATCTTGTCTAGCTTTTTCAGAAAAGTATCTTCTTGCCAAATTTCTGTCCTCTTCGGCCAATAACAATGGCTCTAAGTAGAAACGGGCCCACTGTTTTTCTCTTGATAACTCACGCTGTTCGTCGACACCTTTGTAAAATCTGTAGAAGCCAAATGCCATGAGGCCGGTGATACCCCAGAAGTAAATTGTTGGTCTGAAACCACGGGATGGAAGATTTCTCTTCCACTGTACAGGTTCGTATCCGCCAATAGGTGGTAAATCTTGCATACTGTATTTGAATCGGTGAAGTCTGCCGGTACAGTTGGTTGTTAGAGCCAAAAAAAATTTGATGATAATTTAGTTCAAATTCATTGGGTAATAATTTTTGCTGTGCACGACCGCTAAATAAAAGCTACATCTTAGCTACCACATTTTCCAGTCGTATGGTATACATTAACAGATGTTGTAGTATTTATGAATAATTAGAGAAAGCATAAATAATAGTTAAAGCAATTACTTGATGTCGAAAACTGGCTTCAATTTCTTGATCAAGAGCCAATCATCCCTGGAAACAGTTTCACGGAATGCTGGGTCCTTCAAGGTGTCAATCGATCTACGAGTTATCAAGGAGTACAAATTGTCAGTTTCATCAACATGACGACCCCAGGTTGGTTGTGCCGCAGAAGGGTTATCCAATCTCATAGCAACACCGGCCGACGTTTGACCCTTCTTGATAACATCATGAGACTTATGGTTGACTTCCAAAGAAACGACCTTACCCAAAACCATAACATTTGGCGTCTTTGTTACTGGATCATGACGTACTGCACAAATAGGTGTTCCTACGCGAACAGCACCTTCAACGACATCCACACCAATAATCATAGGATTACGCTTGTTAATAATTTGAATTGTCTTCAAAACACATGGCAAGACGGCGTATTCCATGAAGTCCTTACGACGAACTTCAAGCAATTTCTGTTGGTAAGCAGTGAAGGCATCAAACAAGTGATAAATGATATCAGCGTTGAAGATTTTAATATTCTGTTCTTCGGCGTATTGTTCGGCTTCTTTGTCAACCTTAACATCGAAACACAACATGACTGCTAATTCTGGAGCTTTTTCTAACATTGTAGTAGCCTTCATTACATCTCTCTTGAAGACTGGACCCAAGCCAATAGACATAACAGGGATCTTCATATCCTTCAAGAAATCTAACAAGGCTTCTAAAGAACCTAAGGTGGAAGCTTGCACAACAACACCCTTACCTGAAGTATCAACAGAATCTAACAATCCTGTTAAGTCATCCATTACGTCTTCCATTATTTCTTCTTCGTCATCATCTTCGCCAACAACGATCAAGCGAGAACCAGCAACTGCTTTCTCTAAATCATTTGCAGCGATTTTGACACCCAAGGCAGCCTTCACCTCCTTGTGGTGAATATATTCGGATTTTATACGCAATTCACGAGATGGAGGAGGAGTCAATAAGGCTCTGATATTTGTAGCAATTGGACCATTTAAGCCGCATAATACAACACGGTCACCTTCTCTCAAAATACCATTGGACAACACAACATCAATAGTGTAACCAAAACCTTCGACAACCTTAACTTCCAAAATTGTTGCTTCAACTTTGGATAAGTACATTAATTGCTTGGACATTCTCTTTTGAGTCAATTCAAGTAACAACCACAACAAATCAGGAACACCTTCACCAGTAACAGCGGATGTTGGGACAATAGAAACATACTTGGAAATGTTCTTGTTTTGGTAGTATAACTCAGAGTTCAACCCTTGTTCAGCTAATGCCACTTGAATCTGTTCGTATCTATTTTGAAACTCAGCCTGGACAGATTTAGTTTGTTTGGCAAAGGAATCTCTGAACGCATTGTTGGGGATTTCTTTCCAGTCATATAATCTATCAATTTTGTTCAATGCAACAATGAAAGGAGCCTTTCTATCTCTCAACAATCTGATCGATTCAATGGTTTGTTGCTCCAATCCATGCATGATATCAATCACTAAAATGGCGATATTACACAAAGAAGAACCACGAGATCTCAAGTTAGTGAAAGATTCGTGACCAGGTGTATCAATGATCAATAACCCTGGAACTTCAAAAATTTGCTTTTCGTATTGAGCCATAACAGCGGTCTTCTGTTTAATAGCATCAACAGGGAAATATGTAGCACCAATTTGCTGGGTAATACCACCGGCTTCACCACCCTGGACATTAGTTTGACGAATTTTATCCAAAAGTTTTGTCTTACCAGTGTCGACATGCCCCAAAATACAACAAATTGGAGAACGCAAATCTGAGCTAGATTGAGCGACAGTTTTCTTCTGGGTTAACTCTTTCTTTGCTTCCTCTTGAGCAGCAGCGCGAGCAGCAGCTTCTCTTGCTTTGCGCTCAGCCTCCTCGGCTGCCTTACGTTGAGCTTCTTCGGCTGCTTTACGTTCAGCTTCTTCGGCTTCCTTCTTAGCTTCCTGTTCGGAGGATTGGTCGATCTCCTTTTCGGCCACGTCAGTCTCTTCTTTTTCTTCTTCTTCAAGGGCAGCTTCCCAGTCTTCAGCAACCGGCTCATCATCTAATGCCATATTTTCCCAGCTATCAACAATGGCTTCGTCGTCGGAATCATCTCCCTTCTTCTCTTCTGCCTTAGGTTGTTGCTTCTGAGTAAATGTTTTTGGTTTCGTGGATTTCTTTTTAGTATAAACAATCTTCTTTGGCTTTTCTGATTCGTCATTTTTGTTCAAGCCAGCAACAGAAACATTACCATTTTGCAATAATTGCTCACGACGACGTTCTTGTAATTTCTTTTCTTCCTTTTGTTTCTTCGTTAAGAATTTTCCTTCCGCCTTTAATTGCTCTTTCTTTAATCTTTCCTTTTCCTTCTTAGCAAGTCTTGCTTCTTCCTTTTTTGCTTCTTCTTCGGCTGCTAATTGTTCCGCTTTAGCTCTTTCTTGTTCTTCTTCCTCTTCCAAACGACGTTGTTCTTCTTCTAATTGTTTATTCAACTCCATTTGACGCTTCAAAGCAGCAAGACCAGCAGGAACCTTCTTACCACCTTTTTTAGCTTTTGGAGCGACTGGTTCAGAGGACTCTTCAGAAGGATCGGGAGTTGCTTTAGCTGAACTGGCCGTGGCATTCTGCTTGTTCGCTTCCTTTATTTGTTCCTTCTTCTCAGCTTGTTGGGCCTTCTTCTTAGAAGCAGCTTCTTTCTTTGCTTGCTTCTCGGCTTCTTTCTTCAACTTTTCCTTTTCCTTCTTTGTTAAAATCTTTGGAGCATCTTTGGACTTGTTCTTTTCTTCTTGTTCTTTTGTGTCTTTCTTTTCCTTAGATTTACGAATGGATGATAAAAAGTCGGCTGAAGCATCTGCAGTTTCAGGTTCAGAAGGTCCACTTTCAGTAGCTGGAGTGTCTTCAGCTGCCTGTGGTTCGCCGAATTCTTCTGCCTGTGGGGCATCTTGTTCAAAGTCTTCATCCCAGTAATCGCCACCGGACTTTCCCTTTCCTTTCTTACCCATTTTAAATGACAATTTAAGACTAGTAAGTGGGTATATATTTGTAATAAATAATAGGGCGATCTACTTTGAATAGTCAGTGAAATTTTTTTTGTCTTCGCATACATCTGATTTTGGAATAGCACACGACTCAATTTTCAAATTTTTCACTTTCCTAGCGAAGGAAGCTACTTCTTGTCAATAGATTGAGAAGAATATACATATTCATTCTAACGTTGCTGCGTATTTCTCAAATATTAACTAGAAAGAATGACTACTGTGGAAAAGATTAAAGCTATTGAAGATGAAATGGCCAAGACCCAAAAGAACAAGGCAACTTCATTCCATTTGGGTCAACTTAAAGCAAAATTGGCAAAGTTGAGAAGAGAATTATTGACCGATGGCTCGTCTGGAGGTGGCGGAGGTGGTGTCGGGTTTGACGTAGCCAGAACAGGTGTTGCTACCATTGGATTTGTTGGTTTTCCTTCTGTTGGAAAGTCTACTTTATTGAACAAATTGACCGGTACTCACTCCGAGGCTGCAGCCTACGAATTTACAACATTAACAACAGTTCCAGGTGTTATTAAATACAAAGGTGCAAAAATTCAAATGTTGGACTTGCCAGGTATTATAGAAGGTGCTAAGGATGGTAAGGGTAGAGGTAAGCAGGTTATTGCAGTGGCTAGATCAGTTAACTTGCTCTTCTTGGTGTTGGATGTGAACAAGCCCTTGCAACACAAAAAAATCATAGAACACGAATTGGAAGGCATGGGAATAAGGATAAATAAACAGCCTCCCAATATTGTTATAACCAAAAAAGAAAGAGGTGGGATCAATATCACTACTACTCTGCCTTTGACTCATTTAGATAATGATGAGATCAGAGCTGTCATGCAAGAATACAGAATCAACTCTGCTAATATTGCCTTCAGATGTGACGCCACTGTTGACGACCTTATCGATGCTATTGAAGCAAATGCAAGAAGATACATTCCGGCAGTGTACGTTTTGAACAAAATTGACTCTTTTTCTGTTCAAGAATTGGACTTATTATACAAAATTCCGAATGCTGTGCCAATTTCTTCCGGTAACGGTTGGAACTTGGATGATTTATTGGAGGCGATGTGGAAAGGTTTAAATTTGGTTAGAGTTTACACTAAGCCAAAGGGGAAATTACCAGATTTCAGTGAACCTGTTGTGTTAAGAACTGGAAGATGTACGGTAGAGGATTTCTGTAATTCTATTCACAAGTCTTTAGTGGAAGACTTTAGAAATGCATTGGTTTATGGTACGTCTGTCAAACATCAACCTCAAGTCGTGGGTTTGAGTCACATTTTAGAGGACGAAGATGTCATTACTATTTTGAAAAAGTAATAATATGATGAATTGATATTTGTAAATAGGATCATCTTTAGTCTTAAATACGCACATAATCTACGTCTTATTTTCTAGTGGTGTTTTGTGTATAGAATAACAACTCATCACAATCACGTGTCAGTTTTTAAATTTTTCGAATTTCTGAAAATTACGACCAAGAAATCCACTTGTTTCCTAAACTGTTTCAACATCTTTAGTGTTTAAGAGTTGTACCTAGTTGGTTCACCAGTCTTTCATTCAGTCTAGTTTGTATTGGCTGAAATTCTTATTCATACGAGACTGTATTACCCATACACCGAATATTGGTATTCAACTAGTCAACATGTCAGCCTTACCAGACGATGTCCATAACATCTTAGTTCAATTATTGAACGGCTTATCATCTTCGGATAATTCAACTAGATCGAAGGCAGAAAAATTGCTTGAATCAGAATGGTCTTCAGAGACCAATGTTGAAATGTTGTTGATATTTTTGGCAGAACAAGCCTGCTTGTCTAATAACGACACTTTACAACAATTTGCGGCTGTTTTGTTTAGAAGAGTTGCCATAAAGTCCCCAAAAGAGTTGGCAAGTGTAACGGATAGGACTATTGGGGTTATAAGTGAACCTGTAAGGGAACGTATTAGAGCGATTCTCTTACAAGGGTTCACATCCCAACAATCGAATTTAGTCAGGCACAAGCTTTCGGATGCTATTTCGGAAGTTGCCAAAGAAGATGCTTCTCCTCAAGGAACTTGGAACGATCTCATACCAGCTTTATTTGAAGCTGCTAGAAATTCTGATCCCAGCTTCCGTGAATCTGCATTTCGTGTTTTTTCTTCGGCTCCTGAATTAATTGACAAGTCTTATATAAACGAAGTCTTACCAATTTTCAACTCGGGATTCGGGGATGAAAATGATGATGTTCGTATCGCGGCTTGTACCGCATTTGTTGCTTTCTTCCGGGAGGTACCAAAGAAGAATTGGCAACAGTTGTCACCTTTGTTACCAAGTTTATTGAACTCTTTACCAAGATTTTTGCAAAATGGACAAGATCAAGCTTTGGCTTCTGTATTAGAAGCTTTAATTGATCTAGTCGAATTAGCTCCAAAAATGTTCAAGGAAATGTTCCCAACTATCATTGAGTTTTGTGCGGCAGTCTGCAAGAACAAGGACTTGGATTCAAATACTAGAATGGCATCTCTTGAATTACTTACAACCTTTGCTGAGGTATCACCTTCCATGTGTAAGCGTACCTCGTCTTATACAGATAATATGGTTTTGATCACTTTATCAATGCTCACTGAAGTCTGTATTGATGATGATGAAGCTGCAGAATGGAACAATAGTGATGACACTGAGGATGATGACGAGGAACCAGAGTATGATGCCGCTCGCCAAGCTTTAGATCGTGTATCTTTAAGGTTGAATGGCCAATCTCTTGCTGCTCCTTTGTTCCGGTACTTGCCATCTATGATTCTGTCCAATGATTGGAGGGAACGTCAAGCAGCATTGATGGCTTTATCTTCTGCTGCTGAGGGATGTTCCGATGTGTTGATAGAAGAAATCCCAAAAATCCTTGACATGATTTTGCCTACATACCAGGATCCACACCCTAGAGTTCAATTTGCTTGTTGTAACGCCTTAGGACAAATGTCTACAGATTTTGCTGATACCATTCAGCGCACAGCCGGTGACAGAATTTTACCTGCGCTAATTTCTTTGTTGACTAACAAGTCTGTGTTCAGAGTTCAAGCCCATGCTGCAGCTGCTTTGGTAAATTTTTCAGAAGCATCTTCAAAGGAGGTTTTGGAGCCATATTTGGATGATTTACTTAACAATTTGTTAGGCTTGTTGCAATCTCCTAAGAAGTATGTCCAAGAGCAAGTATTAACGACCATTGCCATGATTGCAGATGCGGCTGAGAAGAAATTCATCAAGTATTATGATACATTAATGCCACTTTTGACTCAAGTCTTAACCTCAGACTTGGGAGAGGAAAGCAAATTGTTAAAAGCAAAGTGCATTGAGTGTTCAACCTTGATTGCGTTGGCGGTTGGAAAAGAGAAATTTGCCCCACACTTTACTGAGTTGGTTCAGATCTTCGGTCTGATTCAGGAAACAACGACGGATGATGACGACCAAGTTAAGCAATATTTGGAACAAGGTTGGGGAAGAATATGCAGAATTGTCGGTAAAGACTTTTTACCTTACTTGCCAGCTGTTTTACCTCCTTTATTGCTTTCTGCCAAGGCTACTCAGGATATTTCCTTGTTGGAAGAAGAAGAAGCAGAGGAATACAATAATAACGATGAATGGGACGTTATAAATGTGTCTGGTAAACTCATTGCAGTTCACATGGCTGCCTTAGACGATAAAGTATCTGCTATGGATTTACTCAGAACTTATGCTGTTCAATTGAAAGCCGACTTTTTCCCATGGGTGAAAGAAATCATCCAAGATATTGGTATTCCTGCTTTAGATTTTTATTTGCATGATGGTGTCCGTGGTTCTGGAGCTTTGACATTAGCAGCATTGTTGAAATGTTCTGTTTATGCAACTGGGAATTCCTCCACCCAAACGTTGGAATTTTGGTCCCAAATTTCTAATAAGTTGGTCGAAGTCTTAACTAATGAACCAGTCCCTGAATTGTTGGTTGCATACTATACAGCATTGGTAGAATCAGTTAATGTTCTTGGAGTTAATTCTTTATCTACTAACCAGTTGGAATCTTTGGCAAAACTGATAAATTCCAACTTGAAAGAAATCTATGAGCGTATAAAGGCTCGCGATAATGAGGATGACGAATATACTGAGGACGTTGAAGAAGATGAAGAAGAATACACCGACGAAGAGTTGTTAGATGAAATCAATAAGGCAATCTCCGCTATCTTCAAGAACTCCAAATCAAATTTCTTGCCTTCATTTCAAATTTTAGTACCAACTATCGCGATGTTCTTGAACGATGAAAATACAAATGTTAAGCTTTGTGGGTTGTGTGTCATTTGCGATATCTTGGAACATTGTGGATCTGATTCTGTTGTTTACAAGGATTTGTTTATCAATATTGTTGGAGAATCCATCACTTCAGCACATGCTGGAATCCGTCAAGCTTCATCTTATGCAGTTGGGGTGGCTGCTCAATATGGCGGCGATTCTTATGCAGAATTCTGTTTAGCTTGTTTGGCCCCAATGTTTAAAATGGCTTCGGTTCCTGATGCTCGTGCCGAAGAGAACGTCCACGCAACTGAAAACTCCGTCGTGGCTATTGCAAAAGTGTCTCACAGGTTTGCAAGCTCTGTTCCAAATTTGAATGCGGTAATTGACCAGTGGATAACTTTACTCCCAGTAGTTCAGGACGAAGGAGCTGCTCCATTTGCATACACTTTCTTGAGTGAGTTAATTCAAAGTCAACACCCATCTATTACAAATCAAATTCCTAAGGTAATTGATTCCATAATTCAAGCATTGGCACACGCCTCGATCACAGGTGAGGTTGCTGAAAGAGTCGTTGCAAGTGCAAGACAATTGTTGGGTTCTATTCCACAGGCTGAAGCAATGGCATTGTTGCAAAAGAACTCCTCTGATTTGTCAATAGTTCAAAAATGGTTCTCATGAAGCAATATACTTGTTCTCTAAGATCAATAAATGAAATTGTTGTAATGTTTTGAGAAGGTGTATAGTTAAAAATACTATTGCGGTACTGTTGTTTTGACCAGACAAAAAATCAAATGTTTAGTAGCTAAAAAAACAATGTGAGGAAATAAAAGTCCCTTGGTGTTATAGTTAGCATGTCCACACCATCTAACAGTTCTTCTTCGCTGAATCGCTCGAGCAAGAGGCAATCATTACATACCATTGAATCCAGTGTTACACGACTTTTGGTTTCTACTAAGCATTTACTTGAGAGTTTAACCCAATGGGCACGACAAGAAGCTGACGATAAGTATGTCTCTGATGCATACGTCAAATTGGGAAATGACTTCAGGGCAGCTACTAGATCTTTCACTGCATCTGGTGTGGATATTTCTGACATTGGAGACGTTCCCCAGGCATTGCGTATAATTTTGGAAGCTGCGTTAAGTGAGGCGCCGAGTCAGGAAAACTTGGACAGATTCTTGCCAAATATCAGAAACATTATTGTAACTTTGTTACAAAATCTAAAGGCCAAACAGAATAAAGCAAAGACAATTTCACAAGAGAAGCAACAAGGCATAAAGTCGCAACAATTAGACGCAAGAGACTCAAGAAAGATTTCCTCACCTTCCATAGACACGCCGAACCAATCCAGGAAAACCTCTACATCTTTTTTGCAAAAGCCAACGCAACCTGGTTGGTCATCAACAAATCACTCTGCAACTCAAAACGACGCCTTGACTCAGCTCCAAAAAGGAAATGTCCTAGAACGACGAGCCTCAAAACGGTTTAGTGCCTACCAGTATGCCAAACTAGCAAATTTTTCATCCAGCAATACCCTACCAAGGATTTCGTCATCTGACTCCAGTTCTAGACGTCCAAGTGTAAACATTGAGGAATCTACACAGAATACAAGTTTTGATAGCGTAAAACACAACGATGAACAGTCACTTCAGATTTATCTTAAACTTCACAACAAAACGAAGAAGGCAAGCATCAAGAATCCAATTTCATTTGCTTCTCTTAGGTTGCTTTTTGTGGAGAAGTTTGCTTACACTCCAGGAACTTCTACATTCCCGGATATATATATTCAAGACCCCAAACACGGCGTGTCTTACGAACTTGAAGAGCATTTACTTGATGATGTTCAAAATGGAACTTTATTATCGTTGAATGAAGCCGATCCCCTGGTATCCATACTAAAAGACCTTGAAACGAAAGTGCAAAGTTTGAACTCAAAGTTTGATACCTTAAACTTGAATATTGCTTCCCAAATAAGCGAAGGGTTGGAATCGTTCGAATTTCCACAGCTTATTAGCCCTGAAATAGTGCTGAAAGATGTAATCCTGAAGCCTAAAATTGAATTTGATGTCAAGGAATTGGTTGATATTCAAAGAGAGTTTAAAGCAATAAAACAGCTTCAGCTGTCGAATAAGGAAGCCCTTAAATCTTCCATTTTGAACATTTCAAAGGAAGTAAAATTGTTACAAGAAGCAGGCTTATCGGCTTCTGGCTCATCCAACCGTTCGTACATGGAGTCTTGTCATCTCAAATTGTCAGAAGAATCTGATATGTTATTGACCAGAGTAGATGATTTACAAGATGTTATGGAATCATTGAGAAAGGATGTTGCTCTGCGAGGTGTAAGGGTAAGTGAGAAACAGTTGAAGAATACGTTTAAGGAGATTGATGACGCTAGGAATGCCTTGAAGAAAATGACAGGTTACATTGAAAAAGAGAAAACCGTCTGGAAAAAGATTTGGGAATCTGAATTGGATAAAGTTTGTGAGGAGCAACAGTTTTTCAATTTACAGGATGACCTAACTCAAGATCTTGAAGATGATATCAAAAAAATAGAGGAGACCTTTGACCTAATTGAACAGTGTTCGTTAGAGCAGAGCAAACACTCTGTTTTTAAAAGAAATAGAATCGTGGCTCAGTTACATATCCCTGAGCCAGGAGAAAGTATGCATGATTTAAAAGATGCTGTATTGAATGAGGTCGCTGCGCTAAACCCCAATCATGAGAATAGACTTCTAGCAATTGAAAAGGCAGAAAGACTCCGTGAAAAGGAACGCGAACTAATGAAATTATCTAAGTTTCAAGAAGAACTTGGTGAATTTGTGGACGATAAGAAATTAAAGAGATCTGGGGGTATTGAAGAATTAGAAAGACAAAGAAAGGCTAAAGATAACGAAAATCTTAAAAGTTCATTTGGGATAATTTGAATTTTAATTTCATACCTCTATAGTTTTAATCCATGTAACAAACAGCATGAAAATTGGTTTTCTTCCAAAAATTCCGATTAGTACATGCTTGAATTCCTCAATTATTGTATCACTGTATTCTCTAGTTTCATTTACTTGTTGGAAGGAAGTCAATGTACTCAAGAGCAATTCTAGAACAAAGCATTTCAAGTTAGAAAACGAGAAATCGGTCGCTCTCTTAGTTAGCCCTTTGAATTCAACATAAAAAACTTCCATGATTGATCCTAGCGTGTTGGAAATGTTTAGAATGGCTGTTTCTAAAGAACAAACATCAATACATATCATATAATTTTCCAATCTATTTTGATAGTTATGAAGCATTGATTCAAATGAACTCTTAAAAGACTTGGCTTTCTTTAGAAAGCTAAAGGAAATCGGGGGGTATTTTCGAGTAATTTCCAACAGACTAGTAATTATATTCAAACCAGTGAACTTAATTACTTCCTCTTTTTCATTCCCTACTAGTATCTTCGTCTTCTGCTTATTCACATATGCTCCATATTTGTGTAAAGAATTTCCTTCAATAATATCTTTGACTCTGCTGCATGATGTAGAATCGGTTGTTAAAAAAAGAAAATCATCTGCTAAGCGAATTAAACTAGATTTGGAATCATTTGAAAACGAAAACTTTTCCTTGGTCATTTGACTGTAAACTAAATCGCAGAATGTGGACAGTAAAGGGAATCCTTGAAATACTCCATGCTTTCTTCGATAAAAGTTCGAATTACCTTTCCTAACTATGGTATCAAAAATCTGCGATTTGGATACGGTAATAATTTGTTCCTTGTTTATTTGAATTGTCTTCACTTTGTCAACGAGAACCTTTGCTGAAATCCTTTGTTTTTTCAGAAATAGATTAAAACTATCTATTTCCTCCTGACCATTAATTAACGTTCGAAGATTTTTGAGCTTTAAATCAGCATCTAATTCCCAATAGTGTCTAATGTAGTAACTTTTCATCTCGGTGTCATCCTTGAATAAATTTTCAATTCCACTGATGATTCTTTGTTGATTAAGCATGTCGTAACAATGTCTCATATCGAATTTCACAAAATAGATTAAAGGTAAACTTCCTTTGTGAAGTTTCTGAATGCGTACTTTAAAGTCTGCTATTTGATTTGCGACTTCATTCACAGACCGGCATCGATCGTTATACTTTAGCATTTTATTTAACTTAAAGTTAATGATTTGGCGAACTGATCTTAGATAACTTGAGTAGTTCAAATATTGAAATCGGTTCGCTTCTCTTTCTTTCTCGGTTAGCCTCACGTCATTAACAGGATGCTTACTGGGCACACATATTAGTCTGAAATCGCTTTCTTTGGGAATCAATCTGACAGTTCCGTGGTTATATGTATCAACTAAATCTCTCGATTCTATGTTTTTTATCTCTATTGGAGTCAAAAACTTATCAAAATAAGAATCGAGCCACGGCTTTTTAATGTAATTCCAATTGTAATGTGGAAAGTACAACAATTCTGTCAGTTCTACCGAAATAGGTTCCGTGACGTACCATAATGATTTTACTAAATTTGATATGAAATAGGTAAAGAGCCATTCCACAAATTTTGTAAAAATGTAACTCCGTTTTTCAAAATCCTGACGTGATGTTGGCCCCCTACCATTTCCTAGCCACTCAATGTGGGTCAATTTGATATTAGCAGTAATATTTTGTATTGGAACCTTCTTCTGTGTACCTTGTTTAATAAAATCTACCATATGTCTTAATATGATGGTTTTGTTCTTCACTGACCCCCAACAGTCGACTGGGAACACTTTCCCAACAATAGTTAAAACAAATAGAACAACCTTGAACACAGGGGTTGTATTTTTCAAAACACACCGTGTATCAGGTGACTTCCAGGTTACCAATGAGGTATAAATATGTAGGTAGGGACACTTTTTGTCTCTGGTCGTGATTAATTTTAGTAGTTTGCTCAATCCTCTATATTTCTTTGCGATGCTTTTAGCGTTACACGTTGGAAGTATTGTACTCAATGTCTCACGGAAATCATCAGGTAACTGGTTAGGTGAAACTTTTCCAGAATTATTCTTGTATAGCATTCTTTCCTTTCTTATAAGAATAGTCTTGCTATCTGATGTGCCTCTAAACGAAACACATTCTCCACAAATTTGAATGAATTGCCCACCTTGCAGTTTGAAGAAGCATCTATAATTAACTAGAATGTAGAAGAAATTCTTTTGCCCCAAAATATTGAATAGGATATTCCAAGGTCTCTGTTTGATAAAATTCACTTGAAAGCTGGTGAATCCGCTTCGAGCTTGGTGATCATTTGAAATATTAAGTCCATATCCATTTACTAATATGTTGCAGGACTTGATTTGCGTTAAATGTAACAATAAAAAGTCAATTACATCAAAATAAGTTGTCGCCTCCGTCAACGGTATTACAATATCCGTGTTGTCCTGATGTACATAAATGCTGTTCGTGAAATCTCTAAATTCCGTACAAAACTTAGTTGTGGGATAACCTGGAAACTTGGAGCCAAGAAACTCATCGATTCTAATATAACTGTTCATTTCATTAACATTCTAATTCGATCATTTAGACTGTAAATTGAGTTAAATGTGTGTGTAAAATCAAAATTCACAAATAAAATTTTGTAGGTTGATTAGTCAACTGGATTCTTCAATGGCTAAAAAAGGTAACAATCCAGTCATACCTGAACATGTTGATTTGGAAAACGGGATACTACACGGAGCCTTGAAGCAAATCAGAAGTGACGTGCATCACTACTCCGATGATAACAAACCTGCTTTGATAAAGACGTGGTGTTGTGAGATTTCTCCTTCGCAAACGAAGAGCCTTGTATCGATAATTCGCTATAACATATCGCCTGAAGATCTGAATCCGCTAATACACATAAAGAGAATCAACAAAGGGGTCAGCAGGATTGATAAAGATCGTCAAGTCTTGAAAGTTATTGTGTGTACTGCAGAATACTGTGAGAGTGAATTAGAATTGATTCACTTTCTACAAGAACAAAATATGCCTGAAGTGGATACTATAAATGCTTACACAATAGACGTCCCTAAACACGCACCCCAAACGAAAGAGTTGAGCCAAGAATGGTCTACAGTATTTTGGCCAATGTCTTGGAAAGGTAATCCAAATCACCAATATCTCAACTCGTTGCAAATTGAAATAGAAAGTGAGCGTTTTATGATACAAAAACTTGTTGAGGAATTCACAAACTTAGACAAGAATGAACGGGAGAACTCGCTGGTAACGCTCATCGCAAGGGAAACTCCTGGTTTAGAAAAGGAAATTTTGACTATTTCTTCCAATCACGGATCAAACAGCCCATTCGATCACAGTGTAATGAGAGCAATCGATAACATATCAGCAATGGAAAAGCACAGGCGATCTTCGCTGGATGATACCAGTTCGGCCTCCAATTACTTATGTCATAACCTCCTTGTATATACCACACACGAACCCTGCGTTATGTGTTGCATGGCCCTTGTTCATTCACGAATTGGACGAATTGTATTTCTAAAAGAAGTTCCTTCAACTGGTGGATTGGAAAGTAATTACCAGTTAGGAGATATGGATGGACTCAATTGGAAATTCGATACATTTAAATGGATCTCAAAACAAGAAGTTGATCGATTTGATAGCTTCCAAGGAAAACCAGGAACGTTCAATTATTGATGCAAAGAACGATAGTACGATCAGGAAGTACACAATCGATTTTCAATTTTCTGAATGCTTTCGTAGGCATGTAGTACCAAGCCAGTATTATCGATTGAGTCCCCTTTTTCATTAAATTTGTTCAACTGCAGTGCCAAAACTTCTAGTTCCTGTAAGGTTGATCGTATGTCTTCTCGAAGGAAACGCGTCTTCGAGTCTAGGATGTTAATCAATTTTCTGAGCCTGGTATTTAATTGATCTATAGACGGTCGTTTGCTTGATGTCTGCTCAAGTACTCTTGTGAGTTGGTTCATAGGAATAGCAAACGAACTGCTTATCTCCAGAAGGACCAATTCTCTTATCATTTCCTCTCTTTGGGAACACAAATCATTGTACACATCTCTCAAAGTTGATCTTGAAACATTGATAGGAAATAAACTTTCAAATTGTGAATAAGAAAGAATTGTTTCTAATTCAGAATGGCTAGCCAAATAATTTGACAAGATCACACTCGACTCCATGTCAGTTATTCATTGTCAGAAGGTTCGAATGTAAACAAGCGAAACGAACAGTCGTGTGTTCACCATGTCTAAAGAGAAAAAATCAACAAAAACGAACCTGTGATTATCAAACATTTTACGGAAAGTGTAGCCACACAATTTTACAGCAGGATGTCAGGACTCTCATATGATGCATCTTCTTATTATGTTCAAGCCTTGGCATCAAGCATTTCCAAAAGACTTATTGATGAACCTGATAATTCGTTAGTCTTGAACATCGCACCAACAGGAAGACAAGCCAAAAGAAATGCTCAGCAGATCAATTATTCAGAGGACTTTGTTGACGATTTTGAGTTCGAAGATACCCCAACTTCAACTTTCACGAAGAATTCCATTAATAACAATCAACAGCAATCGATTATACAGAAGTTTTCACCCGCGAGAAACTTGCCGCATATCAATGACCTTGAAGATGAAACTAAATTGAATGAATTGGCACATAAGACAGATGTACTAATCCCCATTAAAATAAGTCTTGAAAATCCAAATGCCACCCACAAGATAATTGACTTTTTCATGTGGAATATAAATGAAACTTTAATAACTCCTGCTCAGTTTTCTGAGATCTTGTGCAATGACTTGGAATTGCCAAATTCCATGCAGCTGCAAATTACAGAATCCATATATCAACAAATTGATGACTACAATTATGTTTCAACTTTGCAGTTGACACCAGGAAATCCATACATCGTAGTCATCGATTTGTCAGTCAGTTTGAACAAGCAGCTTTACCAGGATAAATTTGAATGGGATTTAAATCAAGAAGAAGTTACTCCAGAAACTTTTGCCCATATTGTTGTTGCAGACTTAGGCTTATCTCTAGAGTTCAAGCCAGCAATTTCCCATGCTTTGTACGAAATTATAATCCGAGTTAAACGAGACATTTTGGAGGGAACGTTCAATACTGAGATTCATAACCTTCATATGGTTAGAGGTCTTGTTTTTGAAAGTGGAATAAGAATAAGCACTGAAGCAAGTGCACAAAATGGAAATGATCATTGGGAGCCAATTGTTGAAGTTCTAACACCAGCAGAAATAGAAAAACGTGAGAACGAAAGAATTAGAAATATGAGAAGATTGAAGAGAGAAAACATGAAACGAGACTACGATGAGTATAGTTCAAACAAGAGACGGCAGGTTTTTTCAAGAAGAAAATTTGATGAATTGGGAGGAATCTAGTAGCTTAGTCGCTTGTATATTATACATTAGTGCTCGATTTCAAATCTTACCAATATAAAGCAGGAGTTCATGTATTGAGATTGGTCATCAATTAAAGATAATAAGTTGAGTGTCCCTAGAGACAGCACATTTATCGCTTGTTTGAAAAGCATCTAAATAGGTCATTATTGGATTGAAGAAAGCTTTAACCTCATATATATTATACGTGTGTAACAGTAAGCATTTGAAGTTGCGATTTTATTCTCTCAGATTCCAATTCAGAGAACCTTAGGGTACTTCATCTAGAATAACGTACCAAGTTGAGAGAATACAATGATGCTGCTTACCCAGGTGCACAGATCGAGCCATATTCAAAAATATGGTTGAAATAAGATTGAAAGGTTTCTAAAGCTATTGAGAGCTTGTGATATCTATTATTATACATGGAATGACGTAAATGGATTTATTTTACTAGGAAAATCTTCCTTGTCTTTAACAAACAAGAAATCTGTTTTGAATAGTATAATTCTAACTTTATGTCAATTTATCAAAAAAATTCAATTTTTCTAAAAACACACAGAACAGGCGAGTAGGATGTTAAAGTGATTATCCTTGCATTTCAATATATTTGAGCAATAAGTTACACTGCTTCCTAATAGTTAATAAAAACATACTTTTGGTTCAATTTTACAATCTATTTTATCGGATCTTAAACGGTTTGGAGCACACGGTATGATCTTATAGTTGATTTAAGATGTGAAGTATTCTTGAGAGCTTCTTCGAAAAAATGGAGATTTTCAACCATGTCAGTCTCAGTAGAAATATTTATTAATTTCTGACTAGACTAAGGACATGAAGTGTCCTATTTATATTTGAGAGCTAGTGAGTATCACATCCCCTCTTGCACAAATAGACATTGATAATTTCACTTATCACCATTGTATTGAGTGAGTGAGTGAGGCGTACACTGTTCCAGAGACAATGACACAAACAGTAATCATTGTCTGGTGAGAGTCACTCCCCACGTCATGGGTTCGATGGACTGGAAAAGGGGTTACAACAAGATTTTCCATATCGTTTAACAGCACAAGAATTCTCACAATCATAATTGTACCTGTCACAAGATCACAACCTGACTATCAAGGAACTAAATGATATAACTAACACATAAATGATATAACTAACTAACAATAAACTATACAGAATGAAGTATTTAAAAATTTGAATAGTACCAAACCTCTATATAAAACATAAAACACATAAGCAACATTTCATATCTCCACCAGTTCAAGCGGGAATCAAACCAAATATAGCTGGTTAGGATGTAGGTGATCTATTATATTAGGCTGCAAATAGTAGAGCGTCTCTCTTGTCAGGCTGGCCGGTTATTGCCATTTTCTGATTTATCCTGGGGGTACCATACTGAAATCTCATATATTACGACAACCGTGCTAGGTAGACAGCTTCTGAGTAGCTGCACGGATTCCCGACACGCCCAGCTACTATTGCGTGTGGCTATTGGTTCTGCTGCGTGGATATCGGTGGAGTTGGAGGTTAGGCTTATACCATACTGAAATCTCATATATTACGACAACCGTGCTAGGTAGACAGCTTCTGAGTAGCTGCACGGAT